>LPNX010000811.1:202189-254723 GCA_001517045.1 Pseudotsuga menziesii | reverse complement strand
TTAGGAGCATCGGGGTACAATGTAATACAAGTGGTTCTCCCGGTAGGACCATCGGGGACCACAAAAAGATACATATAGAATATTCTTCGAAGTTACAATGTTTCAACAGAATCGACGTAATCGTGATCGTCGATGACTGTGCCGATGTGCAATTGCGACTGTCGGTTTTTAGCGCTGATGTGTTAGTGTCGACTTCTGACTTCTAATGTGCCAACCTCGGAAATCAGAAGTCGAAAGTGATTCATAGATTTCCCGTTTGATGGTGCCGACTTCCGACGTGTCAACGTCAAGAATCGGAAGTCGAAAGTGTTTTGTGTGGAGTGTCCACTCAAAACGCGTCAATTGTGTTCAAACTCTAACACAATGGCATCCAAAAGATCAAGCAAAGCGTTTTGTGTATTGTTTGCTTGGGCGTGTCGACTCCTGACTGCCGATGTTGGAAGTCGAAAATCAAGAGGGAAAGTTGTATTGCAAGTTTTGATGTGTCGACTCCCAATTGCCAATTTCGGCAAAGTCGGGATCGACATGGAAAAGTCGAGATCGGCAATTTGGATCTGAATGGAGGATTTTACGTCATCGGATATTGTTTAAGGGTTAATCATCGTCGTTAATTGTGTGATTAATGATTTTAAACTATGATTAAGTCATGTTTAAGTAATTTTAGTGGTTTTTAATTCTAAGCTTCTGCATCGTTTGAGTCTATTATGGCTCGTTGTTGATTGTTTAATTAATTTCGATTAATTCTTTAAGAAATTTTGGAGCTCATTCAGCGTTGTGCAAGTGTTTTCAAGCACCGATGGTTATTCGTTTGGTTGTGTAGCATCGGGTTGCGTTACATCATTCATTCCCCAAACCCATTGTGTCAAGATGAGAAGTGTTGGTTCCCAGTCCCACCATGTCAAAATAGTCCATTGAAGAAGAAAAATCCATGGTACTATCCAACAAATGAGGAAACATTTGTCACATTTGCTCAACCGTGAATTACTTGGCCTATGTCAAAGCTAACCTACTTTGACAATCTTGATGAGTTAGGTAGCCTTAATGCAGTGTTCCACGAAAACTCGCCCCCCTCGCTCCCCATGCCTCGGGGGCTTGGGGGCTCCTCCAGAAACGTTTCCCATCGCCCCCAAAAATGAGAAACGTGCAGAAACGCATGCAGGGGCATGCCTCCCAGGTTTGAACCTCGCCCCGAATGTGAGGGGCGCCCTCATGCCCCTCCCCGAAGAGGGGGGGCTCCCACACGCCCCCCCACGATTTTACAAATTTTTTTAAATTTTAATATTATTAAAAAATCAAAATTAAAAAAAAAACAAAAAAAAAACTTAAACCAAAACCTAAATGTTAGATCCTTACCTTTCCGCCGTCGTGAGTGAGCTTTCCTACCATTCGGCAGCAGCGTGAGTAAGGAGTGGAGTGTGCAACAATTCTGAGTTTAGTGGCCCGGAGCTTGAAGTTTGAAGCCCGCAGGTACACACCATCCGGCAGTGCTTGGAAGCCCGAAAGTGCGTGCTGGTGCAGAGTCTAGACAGTAGAGGTCGTGGGTTGTTGTGGTTGTCGGAGGTTGCAGCAGGAGGTGCCTTGGTGTCGGAGGTTGCAGCAGCTCGTCGATGCAGAGGAGCAGCAGCTCACTGGTGTAGCTCGCAGGTAGGGCTTGCACATTTTTTTTATATATATATTTTTAATTAATTAAATTTTCTTAGCCTGTAATTCTTTTTTTTGCACCCGGATATTCATATGCAACCTGCAATTTTTTTTTAATAAATTGTATTCATATGCAGCGGGCAGCCTGATATTCTTTTTTTTAATTTTTTTTGCAGCCTATAAATTTTTTTTTCAGCCTATAATTTACTAATTTTTTTTCATCCTTATATTTTTTTTGTTTTAATTTACAAATTTGAATTTTATTATTTATTTCATATTTGATTATTTCATTGTTCAGCCTGTAAATTTTATTTATTCAAATTTTATTGTTTAAATTTTATTGTTTAAGTTTTTAAATTTTATTATTTTAATTGTTAACAGTCATCATTCATTATTAATTTATTTATAATTTATGTTAATGATTCATGAAATTTAAAAAAAAACAATAAAATCTAAATGTTTTGTTGCAGCAGGTTGCCAAAATTGAAAAATTAAACTATACCTAGCAGTTTCGATTTTCAAACCAGCAATATGAGCAACTCTAGCAATGGCAACAGTAGTGGCAGCAATGACAGTGACACTGAATTTTAGATAGAGGGTAACTCTAGTGTTGGACTTGGGACAGAGATTGGAAGTGGGAGTGGAAATCCCTCATCAACCAGGTCAAATCAAAATGAAAAAGAAGGTAATGCCAATCTCAACCCATCAAAATCATTGACTCAATATGCAAAGGGGACATTTGATCCCAAGAAACCACTTTTGCTATATGCAAGCCTAGTAGATGCTCCTTCAAACAACCAGAAAGGCAAGAGAAGTGGTGGTGGATCACGTCATTGCGTATGCAATGTTTGTGGCCATCCTTGGGTTGGGAGTTATAGTCGGAATAGACAACACCTTTTGAGCATCGGTGGCAAAGGGGTTTCTGTGTGTGCGAAGCTAACCTTGTTGCAAAGAAATGAGCTTATGAGGTTGCAAATGGCAGCAGATGCTAAGGGCACATTCTCTAGCCAAAATGTAACATCAACAGAAGATCACAGTGCAAGTTCTAAAAGGAAAGCTAAACCATCTACTTGTATGCCTCCACCTCCTATTCAGACATCTTCGTCAAAAAGGAAGGTTTCTCGTTCTTGTGTTATAGGACCAACCATTACAAAGATGTATGGCAAGCTTAACCGTGATGATAGAGAGGATGCCATTGGCAAATTCCTTTTTGCCAATGGCATTCCTTTCCATGTTACTCGTTCTCCTTATTATAAGGAGATGGTTCGTTCTATTGCATCATCGGGACCCTCATATGTGCCCCCAGGTGAGCACAAGGTGAGGACAGTGATTTTAGAGAAGCAGGTGTCCAATATTAATGTGCAAAAAGAGCAAATGAAAGAGTTATGGGTGAGGTCAGGCTGCTCTATTGTTATGGATGGGTGGACAGACATTACCAAATGCCCACTTATTAACATCATAGTTACATGCGTAGATGGGCCATTCTTTCTTAGAGCTATTGATTGTTCTGGAAAGCACAAAGATGCAGCTTTTCAATTTGAACTTCGGGATGCTATAGAGGAGGTTGGGCCTACGAATGTTGTGCAGGTTGTGACAGATGCAGCAGCAGTGTGCAGATCAGCTGGTTTACTAGTTCAGAGCAAGTATAGGCATATATTTTGGACCCCTTGTCGTGTGCATGCTCTCAATAATGCCCTGAAAGACATTGGAAAAATTGATTGGGTAACCACCTTGGTATCAGCTACAAGGGATGTGCAGATGTTTATCTGCAACCACCACACCTCCTTAGCCATGTATAGGGCTCACTCGAGGAAGGAATTCCTCAAGCCCACAGATACTAGATTTGCCAGTATTTTCTCTTATTGGAGAGGATGTTGGAGATATAGCCAGCATTGCAGGCCATGGTTGTGACTCCAAATTGGAACAGGTGGACAAAGTCCAAGACAGAGGAGGGGAAGAGGATCAGGCTTCAGATATTAGATAATGATTGGTCGGTGTATTGCAGTTATTTGGTCTCAATCTTGTGCCCTATAGTTGAGGTCATTCGCTACACTGACACTGATTCTCCTAGTCTTGGAGAAATCTATGAGACTTTTGACAGCATGTTGGGCAAGGTAAGGGAAGCTATTCGTCAGAAAGAACCCTCCTTGGAGTTCTACATGAACCAAATTCGATCCATTATTCAGCGTAGGTGGGATCGAATGAACACACCTTTGCACATGGCAACTTATGCACTAAACCCAAAATGGTACATTTCTAGGCCTGGTAGAATTGCTCCCATTTAGGATCCAAAGATCAAGAAGGGTTTTCGAACTGCCATTACAAAGATGTACAGTGAAGAGGAGGGGAAAACACTTCGGAGACAGTGGATTCAGTTTGCAGGTCTCAAAGGTCCCTTCAACAAGCCTGATGCCAAGGCAGACCGTAGCGACTTAGGCCAGGATGACCCCATTGGTTGGTGGGACATGCATGGGGATGAGGCTCCAGAGATCAAACATCTTGCTATTCGTTTGTTGTCTCAGATTGCTAGTTTCTCTGCAGCTGATAGGAATTGGTCCACCTATAGCTTCATTCACTCTATCAAGAGGATTAGACTTACCTCTAGGAGAGCTGAGAAGCTAGTTGCAGTGCACAGTGCCCTTCGTCTTGCACACAAGAAGACACCAAAGTATCGGATGGGACATGCTGTACGATGGGATGTGGATCCAGAGGATGATGCACAGATAGACGAGGAGGATGGACCGGATGAGATGCTACATGGTTTGGTTTGTGTGCCATTGGTTACTCCTGAGAGTGACTCAAATACAGATGATGACATTCCCATTGATGGTCCCGATGCCTTCATGCAGCAGATGGATGCAGAGGACCAATCAATGGAGTTGACTCCTTGATGCTTGTTTTGTTATGATTTCTTTCAGCTACTTTTAGTTATCAATGTCCATTGTTACTTGTTACTATGTTAGTTTTACTCGACTCTAAATATTGATCAGTGATCACTAATGACTAAGTCTTTGACTCTTTCTTATGGCTATTTTAAATTTTTTACTCTTTAAACAATCTTAGTTTAGTAATTTACTATTGTCTATTGATGTTTCATTGTTTCAATCTCTATTTCTGTTTCAAACTTAGTATTTAAAATGCATGCTATATATTATATCATTGATTCAATTTTTCAATTAGAATGGCTGAGATTTAAATATCAAATTTGAAATATGAATATCAAGGTTGAAAGGACAAATTGTACAATTTGAAAATGTTCATGATGAATCTGTTAGGATTATTAATCCTCCCTTGTCCAATTTGGTCATATGTCTAAATCAAGAGTCATGTCTAAATCGGGAGTCCATCTAGTCTATTTTTAGTCACTAGCACCATTGGGTCCACTTGGCCTAATTGGGGCACATGTTTCAGTTACTAAAGTGTGGGGAACACTAATTGAGGCCTACTGCCACTGATTGCACTTGATTGCATCAGTTTAGGAGCCTTCTAGACCAATCCCTACAATTTAGGAGCCACTAGGAGTGCCGAAACCAACCAAGGTCAGTTCAATTGAGTTGATGACTAGTCAAGCTAAGTTAGGAGTCAGTTACATTCAGTTCTAGTCCTCTACATTCAGTTAGCGCTAGGTTTACATGGCTGCACTTAGGAGGGGCACATTTCTCACCTACCATAGTCAATTAGCCTTAGTCAACACTGAATGTAACAATTGAGTTGTGTTTTAGAACTCCGGTTATGGTTTAGACAAGGTCAGTTAACTATTGAGTCCTTCGATAGTGATTTAGACAAGGTCTTAGTTACCTACAGTCAAGTAGAGTCTAATTAATTCGAATTTCCTCATGTGGATTCGAATTGCATGTGGCTATTAAAGCCATTGTACTTCATTGTGATTATTATCTAATTATTTTTTTTATTAATAAAAGCATTCACAGCTGCAAGCCATTTTTGCACTGTTTCATTCTTCAATTGCTGAGTAAATTGTGTGATCTATTTTGTGAGTTGTGTGTTTGTCCACAGATCTATGTGCTCAATTTAATAGAATCAATAATCAATGAATCATTGAATTGTCACTTGTGTAAGTTTGTAACATGCTTGTTAAATTAATTTACATTGTTAGATTATCATTAAATTGCTAGTTTTTAAATTTTAATTTACATTGTTAGGATTTATGATATTTATTATCTAGCATTTATAATTTTAAAATTTATATATATTTTTATAATTTTTATGACCTCGACGCCCCCCCCGTCCCCCTCGAATTTCCCTAAAATTTGGGGGTGGTCTCCACACGTCCCCACCATGCGTTTCACCGCTCCCACGCTCCCACGTCCCAGGAAAATTGGGGGAACATTGCCTTATTGTGAGTTCATCATGTTGCCATGTTCATCATCCGATTAGATTGCGTGGGCACGCTAAACCCACAGCCTATGTCAACAAGAGGTTCAAGTTGCACAATACTTTGCTCAAGAATCAAGGGACTATGAAGCCAAAGCAACTCAAAATTGAACACTAGATCCATCCCAAAGTACGATGGAAGATCTCAAGCTTGAAAGCATTGTCACCACACCACTCACTGATGATGTAGAAACCATATCATAGAGGTCAAAGCTAACAATGTTGACCTTTGAACATCCCTTTTCGGATGTGAATCCTTACCTTGTCCCCAACTAAGAGGTTGTTTTGGGTGGAGTGTTTATCATGGTATTTCTTGTATTGCTCTAAGGTCTATCATAGAATGTCATCAACTTGGTGTTGCACACTATAGATCTACTCAATAAAGCACGTGGCAGAAATCAAAGGGGCTATGTTGAGTTGAGATGATAATCTTGATGAGTTAGGCGGCCTTGTTTTGAGTGCGTCATGTTGTAATGTTCATCGTCTGACTAGATTGTGTGGGCACGCTGAACCCACGGCCTATGTCAACTAGAGGTTCAAATTGCACAATGCTTTGCTCAAGAATCAAGGGACTATGAAGACAAAGCAAGTCAATATTGAACACTAGATGCATCCCAAGGCACAATGGCAGATCTAAAGCTTGAAAGCATTCTCACCATACCACTCGATGATGGTGTATAAACCATATCATAGAGGTCAAAGCTAGCAATGTGGACCTTTGAAAGTTTGAACATCCCTTTTCGGATGTGAAGCCATACCTTATCCCCAACTAAGATGTTGTTTTGGGTGGAGTGTTTATCATGGTGTTTCTTGTATTTCTCTAAGGTCTATCACAAAATGTCATCACCTTGGTGTTGCACACTCTAGATCTACTCATTAAAGCATGTGGCAGAGTTCAACGGGGCTATGTTAAGTTGAGTTGTGTTGATCTCAATTGCATTTGTTGTTCGTACTCAAATGAACATTTAACATGTTCAAAGGAAGGGATACCGTCCTGTAGTGCCAAGAACTAGATCATCGGGACCGGTCGTTAACCAGTCCAATACAGAGTTCGTAGGCAAGTCGTTGTTGATTTCAAAGGTCTTTATGAATAAGGAAACTACATCACATGATCAAGTTAAACCAGCATAGATCCATCTTAAAAAGGGATCTACCAAGCGTCGAAATGCAAACCTTTCATCGACATTTGCACTCTTCAAGTGTGTAATGCAATGTTTATGGCTTTAATTTATCTAATTTGTGTAGTTTTATATACATGCCATTCTAAATGTTTTAAATCTAATTTGAGCCAACATGTTATTTTTATAATATTTTATTATTTTTTATAAAGGACACGTATCAGCTTCACAATGGGCACGAAAGAATTTACACATCCCCTACTAGGTTGTAGAATGCGCCTCTTCGGTGCAACTGCCTGATAGACAGATCAGATAATCATTCTACACAGTTAAGGCACCAGCTGGAATGCATTGATGGGAACACTAAGTAGATGGCGAATCGATGGCGTAAGGAATTTGGATATCCAAATCAACGGCTGTCAGAAGTTCAAGCTGGCAAAAATGCTCTAGCGTTAATTAAAATGCAACAGCCTGAACTGAAATTGTTGTGACCAAGTGGCAGCTGCTGAGAACTTTAAACTCATAAAAGCGAGTTCTCCAAATTACTGTCCCCTCAAGCCTAAAACCACTTACCGGGTTTTGCGAAAGGTACACATACCTCGACAATCGGAAACTGATGTGACAGGGGAAAAAGACCTATTGCCAGAAAGTTGCACGAAATATGAGTTGCGAAGATCCATTTGTCAGAAGATCTACTGTTGAGATGGCTTCAGGCTCCTCAACCTACTCGGGCACTAATTAAAACGCATGAGACTGAAGCCAAACCACGTGGCGACCACGGAAACTCAGGCTCGTAAAAGCGAGTTATCCAAACCACCTTCACCTCAATCCTAAAACCGCTTATCCTCTATTAGCCGAAGCATGAGGGGGCCACCTGACGTGTCATCATGCTTTCCCAATGTCTCTAACCCCTGCCACTTTTCCCTCAATGTTAAAATAATTTAATGAGCCCACACGTCATAGCTTTTCGGCCAATAGCCTCCTACCACGTGTCCCCTCCATTCAATGCACCAAAATTCAAAATCTGAAGTATAAAGCCGCCATAATTCGAATTTCCTAGTATTATTTTGAAGTGTTATAGGAGCGCTCGACCCACCTGCATCTTAATCCAAAGCTCAATTTGACCTAGTCTCACTCTCCCCATTGCAAATTACTCCCCAATATCGCTCGCCATGGCCTCAACTTCAAAATCCTCACCCCCGCAGTCTGCTGGCAAATCCTCCATGCAAAATGAACACCTGGTTGATGCTAAGTGTAAGATTTATGACCCTATAACATCTATTGTAGATGTGCATCAAGCTGTAAAAGACGCAAAGACACGCGAAAAATGAGGGGAATGACTATATGAACCTCTAGAGTTATGGAATGGCCACGCCCATCATTCCTAATACACGGTCATTTTCTGAATTGGTTTTATGGTGCGTCAACCTTTATTCTGCAGAAAAAAGAGTCATCATCTCCAAAGATGGGTCAATTGTCTGCCCTATTACCAGAGAATTTTTTAAACAAATGTTGGAAATAGAAGAAGATATCTCCAGTTTGAGCTTTGATGAAGATGCTCTAAGCACCAAATTCTGAGAATTGACCCAGGAAGACAAATATCAGTTCTTCAGAATGCTATTGCCTCCAGAAGCAGAATTTCCCTTTAGACCTTTTCCATACAAATTAGAATTATTTTCAGAACCGGCGCGAATTGTAATGGGGATAGCGTGCCAAATTCTGGGTTATAATCATGGTCGGCTGATAGATGAGACTGTCTTTGGTATGTTACTTTCCATTAATTCATCATCTCAAGAGTCCGCCATTAGGTTAGATTTTGCCTGATATCCCACTGAAACGATACATGATCAACTGAAGAGTTTCACAGCCATGAAGTCCTTCAGTTACCAAACCTATCTCTTTTATATGATCATGTATCATAACAAGGATTCCTTCCAACCCCCGTATTTAAAAAATGTCAAGGCCCACCCTACAAATGAAGGCTTCTTTGAGTTTTCGAACGAAGTCATGCCTAGGGTCTTTTCCTTGTTGTTTGGATCCCCTTCCTCAGAACATTCCCTAAGAGTAAAAAGCTCCTTTAGTTGAGCCCAAATTCTTCTATAGGAGATTGGTTTTGTTATGAAAATCACACTAAAATAAGAGTCTATGATTCAGAAATTCCCCCTTATCAGCTTCCACCTTTATTAACCCCCAGACTGTTTGCATTAGAGTACATAAATGATAAGACAGAGGTTTGACTCTGATTTTATTCATTTTGTCAAAATAAAAGAGCAATTACCTTCAAGCTCCCAAAGGAGGTAGGCCCTTTTATAGTTAAGTCTAGGATTGCTCAATCCATGGTAGAAGAAATGTTAGAGAGCTTGAATTTGTCTTTGAGTTTCAGTTGGAAATATGACCCTCGTGGTGTCCTATCAAAGAAAAATAGGAAGGTAAAGCTTTCAAAATATCTACATTCACGTCATGAACAGTTAGATAAAATTGTTAACCTTGAAATCTGAGAAGAAGTGCAAAAAGTATTACAACCATGCACCCAGCCAGAATCACAAGTGGTACCCACTCCAAATAAGAAGGATGCAGGGGCCAAAAGATCACTGACAGATATATCTTCTGAGGTAGAGATGGAAGACGCAAAGGATGGAAAGTCATAATCCAAAAAACCCAAGATTGAACAACAATTGAGTATGATTGTTCACAAAGGTCAAGGACAAACTTCCTTGCCCACCAAACCAACATTTGTAATTTGAAGTTTCACATCTGCCCAATGGCCGCAGGAGCAAGGGTCATCTTCTCAACAAGAAGCTTCAGCAACAGCACAGACCTCTCCTTTCAAGTCTAGATTATTCAATCTATAGGCCCAAAATAAAGCTGACAGTGTTAATCTGAAGAAAGATTTATTTCCTAAAAAGGAAATAGCTACAGGGGGGCACTCAAGATTGTTATCAGCCATAGATCTGAAGCACAAAACTCTAAAGATGGCAATGTTGGAAACAACTGTGGCAGGAGGGAGGAAGACCCCATCCAATTACAAAACCACCCAGTTCACTTACATTCTTGATGCTTTAAGCCCCACGGACAAGATGGAATGGCACAGACAGACTGAAGAAGTCATTTTCCGAGACATTCTCAAGTCAACCATGAATGTAAATAAATTGCAGAGCACAATCAACAGGGTGGAGAAACACCTTAAACAAGAGAAAGTAGCCAATAAAGCAAAGCAATTGAAGATTAATGAGTTGGAACAAAAGATAGTGGAACTAGGGGCAGATTTGTCAAATCCTGCTCCTGTTCAAAGCCTGTTGAAGGACAAAGATAATGAGATCCAGATATTGAAGAAGAAATTGAAAGTCCCAACTACCGAACATGTCCAGACAACAGAATTGTTGGTAGTTCAAGAGGAAAAGGATCGGATTATAGCAATGGCTCAGGAATATAAGGAAAAAATAGAAAATTTGGAAAAAGAGAAGTTAATTGAAACTTCAAAATCAAAGTTTACTTTCTACAAAAAGTGCAACTCTACTTGCAGCAACTTCAACTGACCCAATTGATCAACTTGTAAGAACTATGGCCGACATGAGCATTAAAGATGAGATCAGTAAAATCAAAGAATATTTAAGGAAGAAGGAAGATGAAATTCAAGTATTAAATGAGAAAGCTAAGAAGAGGGATGCAATTATTGTTCATTTGCAGGACATAAAGACGAAGCTACAAAAAGAAGTGGATCACCTCATCAGGAAGCATTTATGGAGATCCCCTTTGAAAGGATCCCAAACACTTAGCCTAGGACCAGACAACAGTGGTACTGACCAAGAATTGGCATCTCTTTGTGATTGCCCAGGATGAATGGAACTTGGCAACCACCACATTACAAAATGCCAAAAGGACCATCACTTAGCTAGAAAACAAGCCAGAAATCGCCACGTCAATCATGGATATTCTGAATTCCAAGACCACTGAAGAGCTAGAGACACAGGCAATCAAGGACGGGACTAAAATTATCATGGAAGCAGCCAAGCTGATCACAAAGAAAAAGTTGTCCCAAGTTGCACATGACAGGCCATCCAGTTGGCCAAAGATGTTAATTCTTTCAAGTCCATTTTCAGTCAAGGCCTTCCATCCCCTTGGGATGGAAATGGAGACCTTTACCCCAAGCAACATTATGACTCCTTAGTAGCATACTGCAGAAATGATGTGTTGATGTATTTGTAACTTCGCAATGTATTCACTTGTATATTTTATATATTGTATTTCATTCGTCCCCGATGTTTCTATTGGGAGAATCATTAATGTAATTAAGTCATGTAAAGTCATAGAGGTTAACCCTCCTTGTTGATCGGGGGGGAAAGTCCCCACAGTTGTGGGGCACTAGGGTTATTAGACTCTCCTAGAGAAGTCGGCCCTGGTAAGTAATTGTCAAGTTGGAAACTAGTATAAATAGAGAGTGAGCCTCTCTATTTGAGACACACACTCACCCAACTATAGCGCATAGGTGAGAGAAGAGGAGCTCACACAAGTGAGAGAGAGAACAGCTGTTGGAGATCATCTTTCTGTCTTTGGGTTTTACTGCTGCCATTGGTGCTCATTCTATCTCTAAGGAAGTTGCGGGGTTTTTCCTTTATGGTTTCCCCGAGGATAAATCTTTGTGTCTATTGTCTCTTGTGATTGATTGTTGTGCATGTTATTCTCTCAGATAAGATCCTAAGATCATATTGTCTAATTGATAAAAATCTAACATGATGATCTTAAGTTTGAGGATGTGGAAGGTGGGATCAAGGGGCAAATTATCTTATAGACAAATTGCTACATGATCTACTTTCTAATTTCCGTTCAGTGTGTTACCGGATGAAATAGCTGGCCTAGCCACTGGTAAGCACATATAGGAGAAAGTGACCACTGTCACCTTAGTCACTTCTCCAAACTACTATGGAGAGTCGGAACCTCCAAGGGGAGAGCCCTTCTGCAAGACACTTGGAAAGCACAACTATATCTTTCTATAACAATATTAGTGACCAGTGTCTTTATGGAGTCAATTTGAGGAATAACGAAGACATATTGTATAAACCAATATAATCTTGTAAGCACATTTAGTATATCAACTTCAGGAAAATGTAAATGTAATCAATAATATAGAGAGTAAAAAGGCCATCAAGTAGCAAGTCTATCTAAATACTTTGAACTCGAAACAAATATTACCATTAACTATCATTCACTTTCATCATTCATATGTAAGGTATCCCATTAGCCAATCATTTGCAACAGACAATATGTCTGATAAAATAAACAATATGACAGCCAAGACAAAGAGTGCTACCATCCAATGTGTTACAGCGGTAGAAAGTACCAAATGACATGAATATAGATCACTTTTTTGAATAATTATCAGGTAATTATACGTATGAAAATGAAGTCTGAAACGTACTGTAAAAATGCTCCAAGCAGTGTGCACTCAATACACATTACATATCAAAAATCTAACCTTTGTTAACTACGTGTGCGACTAACATCTTGACCTCTGTTTGTGTGTTTGCTGCAGGTGTTTGAAGGCTTTCCACTAGTGGACAGTCTGCAATAAAATTGCAGACTTAAGGAGCAGCGGGAAGGGACTGTCTTAGGGCTGTCACAACCCTATTTTGGGGCTGCAAAAGGAGGCCTTAGAGGCTCGCCCTTGATCTTGGAGTGAGGCTTGAGGGAAGGGATGTTTTAGGTCTAGTTAGGGGGGCGTTAGGGTTAGCAGCAGTAAGGAAAAGGTAGCAGTAGGCAGGTTTAGGGATTTTGAATCAGGCAAAGGGTAGAAGAGGGTAGAAGGAAGGGAAAAGAGACAGCCCTAAGGCTGCTAGGTTTAGGGATGGGGAAGAGAGAAGACTTAGGACTGTTTTTAGGGTTTTGTAGGGAAAATTTCAAAGTTTTTAGAAATTTTGTATTTTTAGGGTTTCCTAAAATTTCGCCCTAGGGTTTATAAGGCTTAAAAGGTATGGATCCTTTCGCATTGATATCTTAGCACAGCCTCGTCTAATCACACCTTTCTGATTCTCCAAATTATCATGCGAGCAAGAGAAGAGCATACTATGATACTAGCCCTAGGCATTCATCATGCGATCAGCACACTCAGCAGACTAGCCGTACGCAGTCATTATGAGATACACAATATAATATTACGAGTAATTAGTCGATATCTTATGGATGGAGTTTTAGCAATGTTCACTGAACAAATCATTTCCATGAATGTCATATAAAACAAATAAACTGTTTTAGACATAAAGTGAATATTAGCCCAACCTAAAGTCATAAAGTGACTTTATTATATAAAAAAGATATCATCTAATCTACTTACAATGGCATTCTCTGCCACAGTATATTTGTTAAGACTTCCTGAATCCTGAGGTTGTTCTGTTAACTTGAAATGCTACAAGATAGTATTATTGTTAGTTATTCAGATTCTGCACTTGCTAGTTATCCATTTTTGTTAAGTCATTATTTTTTAGCAGTCCAGAATTTTCATGTTAAGTGCAATTGTACTTATTTTTGCAAAATACTCATTCTCTTTTACCACCTAAAATTGCCAACAAGTGTTGTTATATTTAGATTAGGGAATCTGAATATAGTGTCATCTAATCACACGTTTTTTATTCTCCAAATCATCATGCGAGTAAGAGAAGAGCATACTTAACAGACTAGCCCTAGGCATTCATCATGCGAGTAAGAGAAGAGCATACTTAAAGACTAGCCCTAGGCAGTCATCATGCGAGTAAGAGAAGAGCATACTTAACAGACTAACCCTAGGAATTCATCATGTGATGAGCACACTTATCATCATATGATGAACACGCTTAGCAGACTAGCCCTAGGCAGTCTCCATGCGAGAGAAACACAATATAATATTATAAGAAATAAAGTGAACATTAGCTCAACCTAAAGTCACTTTGTCATAAAATTACTTTATTACATAATAAACCTTATATTCTAACAGAATGTGAAATATAAACTAATCTATACTTACAATGACATTCTCTGCAACGGTATATTGGTTAAGACTTCCTGATTCCTGAGGTTGTTCTGTTAACTTGAAATGCTACAAGATAGTATTGTTGTTAGTTATTCTGTATTTGCTAGTTATTCATTTTTGCTAGTTATTCTGTATTTGCTAGTTATCCATTTTTGCTAAGTCATTTTTTTAGCAGTCCAGAATTTGCAAATTTTCATGTTATGTGCAATCGTACTTATTTTGCAAAAATTCATTCTCTTTTACCACCTTAAAGTGCCAACCAGTGTTGTTATATTTAGATTAAGGAATCTAATAACAAAAATCCTACATCCAAAAAAACACTGCTGAAGACAACAAGAACTAAGAAGTTCATTTAAACAATCCGACAAATTCGCATAGTTTTGCTTGGTGGCCATCGAATACCATCCATCTATCTATCAACATATAATATCACATTCAAAATCCAGGGTCCCGACTCCCAATCCTGCTGTGACCCTGCCGCACGCCAGAATGGGTTGGGCCTACCCTTCCCTCATGGCATGGAGAGTCAAACTAATCGCTTTTACCATTTTCCTTTTCCCTAAGGGATGATAACTTGAAGAGCGCTGAGGGCCACCAGGACAGCTATGGCTGAACTTGTGAGTGTGTGAACTGCGATGATCAAAAATTCATAAGCATCCCAAGTCACAGTGAAACTGGGTGTCTAATTAGCATGGAGTTAACTTTGATCTTTAAGCTTTGCCTTCTCAAAATCACAATCAAAATCTGGCCCCGACCTGAATAGCGTGAATTTAAAAAGGACAAGTCACAGTGAAACTGGGTGTCTAATTAGCATGGAGTTACCTTTGATCTTTAAGCTTTGCTTTCTCAAAATCACAATCAAAATCTGGCCCCGACCTGAATGGCGTGAATTTAAAAAGGACAAGGCTAGGTGCAATCGCCAGACAACTTTGGCGGAGTATACACTACTCAAACCTAGCTTCTAGGCATTAGGAAGTTAGTGTTTTCTTAGAGCTGCAGCCCCTCAATGCACGTCCTTCTAGCACTTGAGTAGAATTCAAAACTTCAACAAAATTACAGTAAAATTAGGCATTAGCTGTGCCAGATGAGGGATTTTGTCTCCATAAACAAATTCAACATAGCATTTTACGATATACAGTTACAGACAACTAATTAAATCGGATCTGAGGTCACCAAAAGTTTTACAGGCATTATATCTCAAAAAACACAGAAGAAAAGAGTACAAGACTCACTAGGTCCGCCGAAGGGGATCGATCCTGGGTTTAGACCGGTAGAAATAGTAGGTGGAGACTGCACATGGAGTACAACAAATTTGCCTCCCTGCTTATCACCATCGGGAGGACACAGTCTGATGTTGTCCAGAGCCCATTCCAATGCACGCATGCTCTGCTCGCTCCCGTCCACAGCCACTACCACGCATTTCAATGACCCCATCTCCTCTTACCGAGAGAATCTCCACTTGAATTGCAGAAAATCTGTTGCTTGACAATATTTCTGAACGAGATGAGATACCTGCTATTTCTTTCTTAAAAATATTGATTACAGTTGGCGATGCACATCTTTTTGTGCCATCACTATGAAGAAAATCAGGGGCTCCACTAGACTATCTCATGTGGTCATCCAGGTATCTCGGGGCCTTGCTGGCCCTTCACTTCTTCGTTTCTGTGTATTTTGCCGGCGTCATCTCTGTCGAAGAATTGCAAAAGTTACCATTTTAACTCCCTCCCGGCAACCTTCGCCACCCTTGGGAAGCCCTTATCCAACTCCAGGCATCTTAAATTTGCACTTTCGGACCAGCAAGGGGTTGAGTCAAACGAATGAAATGTTCTTAATCATATTGTATTGATATGTCGATTCTTTTAATTATTAATGGGGTCGGTCTGTAAACTGTTGTCAATGGCCACGCCATTATGCCCGTTGTTATTATTTATAATATTTTAAATAATATTTATTTATGTAGAGATAGAAAAATAGTTACGACCTTTTAAGCGGCTAGCCTGTGTCAGCCCGTTTTTCAGTAGCACTGAAAGCCATTGGATCCAACCGTCTTTAGTGCCATTGGATATTGATACATACTTACGAGTAGGTGATATTCAACTCTATACAATGTCAGAGCTTAATATTGATACCTACTCAAGAGTAGGTGATATTCAACTCTATACAATGTCAGAACTTTTTGTTATTATGTCTATTGAATATTTTATGTTCGTCTTATTGGGCAATGAATGCTAAATAGGCTCCTTAAAACTATGTAGACAATCTCACATATATTATGTTGTATTGAATATTTTATGTTTGTTTCATTGGGTAATGAATGGTAAATAGGTTCTTAACAACTACTTTGACAATCGTAAAATTGATATGATAAATATTGGATTACTAAAATTTCTAAATATTTATTACAATATATATTTTTCTTTGTGAAAATATTATTAAAAAAATTTCATATTTTTTAAAAAATAATTTATTCTTTAAATTATTTAAAAATTTATAATTTTTATATTTTCAAGATCTTGAGTTGTCTTGAATTTTTTTTTTTTATAAACATTTTAACTTTTGTTATTTTTATATATGAATATGTTGTAAAAAAAATTAAATGGTATTTTTAATAGTTCGTCCGAAGCAAATTGTGGCATTTTATCTTCCACAAATGCTACAGGGTTCATATGTTTCATAAGTGTATCATGTCTTCTATGGTTTCATGACTCATCTTAAGCCTTATAACAATATGTTCAATGTTGTGACAATCATCAACCACTCAATAGAGTTGCCTTCACATTATATGGTTTCATGACTCATCTTAAGCCTCATAACAATATCAAAGATGGTTTAGTGCTGTGAAAATCATCAACCACTCAATAGAGTTGCTTTCACATTATATAAAAGATATTGGTATGTACTAGAAATATTGATGACTTGCTAGGAGAAAATCTGAGACACATCAAAGTCCCTTTACTTTTTGCACTTTAAAGATTATTAATGTTTCCAATAAAAGTGCAATATAAAGAAGAGCCACCTGGTGGCAATGTGGGAGGAGCTATATGCTTGGAGTTGTGGACAATCAATGGAGTTCAATTCAAAAACCATCATTGTTGTGTATTTATAAGACATTCTTTGATGAAAGAAAGTTGTACCATGATTTATATCAAGGCCGCAGCCGGCTTTGAAGCTCCCTGGAATCATATGCTTTCCTGCTTATTATATCTATATATAGCAAAGCACCCAACTTCAAGGACCAGCTTGTCGATGAGACAAACCACTGAATATGCCTAGCATAGCTTGAATTTTGCCCATCATGGTCATGCTAAAAAATAACTTGGACCTTAGGAAAATAATTATCTAAGTTTTCAAATTGCATCCAAGAAACATAAATTCTCAACGCTTCAAAGTAATATGTTTTTATGTAGAAAGTTGCTACTCCTCGTTGCCAAACTTTGGAGATTGTGATTGCATATCATTCATTCGCAAATACTCCAATTTAAGACCCTCCAACATTTTTGTAACCTGTCATATAAACATAATGGATAAAGCAACAAATAACATAATATCCAATGCCTACCGATAAAGGCTAGTACAAGCACTTCAAGTTGATGGCCAAAAGGACAATACAAGCACTTCAAGTTGATGCCCAATGGCTCAGAAATAATGCAAGGATATACAAAGTCATTCAGAAGCAAATAAATAGCATTTAAGATAGATGGTTTTATAAGAAAACATGTTATCTTGATTTCCAGTTGTTAGTGCCTATGTTACCTGAAATGAGAAACGGGAAACGAAATGAGAAACAAGGTTTGTAGGTTTCGCACATAAGAAACGAGGAGAGAGAAAAACAATAAAATTGAAGGTGAAGTGTTCGTAGATCACCCTTTAGTGTGTCCTTAAGAGATTTATAGTAATAACCACATATTCTTATGATGATAGGTATATATCAAAATTATTTTTTGCAAATTTTATACAAATTGTTAAAATGCAAATAAATCTAATAAAAATCTTTCTAATCAAGCTTATTCACTATAAATGTTTTATGCTTCTCAGCCTCGGTGTCAAGAAATTTCAATATAAAAAATTAATAAGATTGACAAAAGAAATATAGAGGAGCCAAAGACCATATGTCTTCTGAAAATGGAGAAACATAGGCCAGTGAAAACACCACCAACAATGCCAAATCCACTCCATGGTTATTTAATTTCTAAAGTACAAAATATTTATATAAAACTAAAATTTAATAATTAACAAATTGTTCAATCTACAAGGCATATATCTTGTTTTACCATTGCTATTTTAAAATTCACAATTTTTTGTTGCAAGGAGTATCACTTTGTTGAACACATTATGAAAAGAAAAGAAAAAAATTGATAAATCCACAATACCTATTCCATTTTTAGAATTGTCCCCCGTGTTGACATCAAGAATAAAGTTGCACTAAACCAGAGATTTAACATAAAAAGTGAAGAAATATAATAGTCTCATATCGTTGACACCCTTGTTAAGGAGTATCACTTTGTTGAACACATTATGAAAAAAAAATTATAAATCCACAATACCTATTCCATTTTTAGAATTGTCCCGGGCATTGACAGTAAGAATAAAGTTGCACTAAACCAAAGATTTAACCTAAAAAGTGAAGAAATATAACAGTCTAATATTGTTGCCGCCCTTGTTTACTGTGAAGTCTATGGGAATATTAGTTAATGGTCATTTGGTTTTTGGCAAACGAACATTTATGTGGTCTCTGCATTCCACCCACCAAATGACCAAAAATTAAATTGAACTTTGAAGTTTTTTTCCAGGAGAAAAATAGCAGTTCCTTGATATTCATTAGAATAAAAGGTAACATGGTTACAACACATAGAGGGACTTCATAAATGTACAAATCCAACTGATAAATACTTAGATCTCGGCCCCCCAGCCTCATTGCTGAATCATCTTGTTACAATAGAAACTATAAGAGATCAACCCACGAGAAGAGTTACATACCACAGTACAAAAAAAGATAGGGAATCAACACATCTCCATTCTAATTTCCACCATGGAACCAAGTATGCAAGTAAACCCAAATATGGCTTATCCAAGGAGGCACTCATGGGAATGCCAAGCTAAAACAAGAGGAGAACGAGTCTACCTCAATCATCCTAATGGATGTAATCAAACAATCCTGCCATACTCATGAAAAAACATCAAAGACGTGATTAAAAGAGTAGGCCAGCACAAAGCTAATATAGCTGAATCATACCATTCCCAACATGTTCACCATCAATGAATTCAGAAAAATGAAGAAGGCCAGAGGCCAACGAAAGTGCCTCCTTGGATAAGCCATCTGCCTTCACATTGAATTTTCTTTAAACATGGAGGAAATCAAGATGGAGAAAGGAAGATCCCAATTCCCTAATATTTGACACCAGCCATCAAGATTGAGAGCTGAGAGAGATTACCTCCCTTTGATCCAGTTAATAATGGCAGTGGAGTCACCACGGACATGAAGAGAAGGAAGGCCAAAATCCTTCGAAATCACTAGCAGGGCCCACAGAGCTAGTAGTTCTGATCTAGTATTAGTGCTCTAACCACATCCCATCTTTATGCAGAAGTAATGATCCTGACTGATGAGTAAGTGCACCCCAACACCCCCATTCATATTTGTTGAAGCCCCATCAAAGAACCCAGCTGGGTACTCAAAGACAGGCTCCTGGCCAATATTGCTCCTTTTGGGGTTCGTATGGGCGGTCACAGGAAATAACTGAAGCTGAACCATTATAGTATGACAAATGAAGTTTGAGTTCGGCTTGTGATCATCAAAGATGACTCTGTTTTTGGTGAGCCACAACTGCTAGGTCATGAGGAGTGGAAGGTGGATTAACTGATTATAACCACTTAACCAATTTTCCAGATAGGAGGGATCATTCTAATCCATAGACAGGTGAAGCAGTCTGCTGAGACAATTGATGACATTACAAGTAAGCAAGCAATCAGTGAAGAGATGATTAACTGATTCTGCATCGCACTTACACAAGTTGCAACGATTGGGTCCTATCCATCCCATTTTGACTAAATTATCCCAGGTGTTAATGCAGTTTGTCATACACAACTAGTTGAAACAGATCACCTTCAGAGGGATATTGCAATTCCAAATGAGAATAAGAGAACTGACAGGTCGGTCTGAGAGTAAACTTGAAGAAATGAGTTCAAAAGCAAATTTTGCATTGACCTTTCCAATGTTCTTGTTGTACATCTAGAGCAAAGAGTCCATTCCCTCAACGAGTCTGATACAACCATGTGATAAACCATTAACATAGTTGGTCCAAATCTCCTTCCAACAGCCCCCCAGATCTAGATCAACAACAGAAAGCCAGTAAGACCGAAAGGAAGAACCAGTTCCCATCACTAGTACAAAATGGGAAATTAATGACTAAAATCATGCTATACGCGACTATTTTTGAGTTGACGACTAATAGTAGTTGATTTCCACTATCTTATAGCTAGTCGTATTTCACTCAGTCATTAATAGCTTGACTTATTAGTCATTGATTTAGTCCTTGATAGTCAATGATTTAGTCATTGATTTAGTCACGGATTTAGTCACTGATTTAGTCATTGATTTAGTCACAGATTTAGTCATTGATTTAGTCACTCATTGCAGCAATTAATGACCAAATATACGACTAAATAAACTACTAGATGATAACATATTAATGACTAAGCTAAATACGACTAGATATGGGAAATTAGCTACTAATAGTCGTATATATGTGAATTTAGTCATTTTTGTAGTCACAAATTTATAATAGGGTATGGAGGAATTGAACCACCAACCTCTTGCCTATAATTAGGTAGGTGCCCTACCATTGACCTAGCACCCTTTAAGAAGTTGTTATTGCTTAATAATGATGACATTCAAACAAATTTTGCATTATTCAAGCATACAAAGTAATGATTATCAAGTTACTATAGATCCATAATGGCTTACCCTATACTAGTCCTTCAAGTCATTTTTGCACTAAATAAATGCATTTGAAAGACTTGAAGGATTATTACAAGGTAATCCATTATGTATCTATAGTAACTTGATAATCATTGTTTTTGTATGTCAATTCATCACATTCTACACAAACAAATATTTTCAATGATAACCAATACAAGATTACCAATTAACACTCAAATAACGCACCAATTAAACATCCCCTCTTGAAGGGGCAATGCAATTCCTATACTCACCAAATTCCTTTTGATTACAATCTTAGGACACATTTTACAACCACCCAATATAGTGAAAACCATTGTAAAATATGTGAGAGTTTCAACAAACTCAAATTTAAAAGAAATAATCACGGAAAATAGAAAACCCTAAAACAATGCACTATTACAAATGTTACATAATAAATCCTTATGGCAACACAAACTCTTAATGCAAAAATCGATTGTCAATTGATTCACCAAATGATTTCGATTTTGGGTTGTCGCGATTTCAATTTTGGGTTGTGAAGCTTGGGATTAGAGAGAATCGTTGTTGATAGAAAAGAACTTTTATGCATTGTCACAACAATAGAAAAATAATATTATAACGATCATTGTGTAGTATATACACATATTAGGCCTTTAATGAATACAATTAAGAACACTATATCACTTGATTGCATTGTACCCATTGTTGTCCACTGCTAAAATATCTTTGGCATGCCTTTACATGACCTCACATAGGACAATCCTTGCATTGTCCTCCACCATCTTTGCTTCAAAGTTGTGAATTCGCAATCACATATGGGAAAAAATGTCCGCAACCACATATGGGAAAAAATGAAAAAAAAATCGATGGCCATGATTTAGAGTGAAATTGAGGACTTAAAAATATGTTCTTCCATAATCATTTGGCTTGTTCTAGGCATTTGGCCCCAATTCTCTTTAGATCCAACTTCAACGACGACAAGACATACACTATCCTTGTAATTTCATCATGAGATTGAGTCCATCATTTAATGGGAGAATAGAAGTTAACATAAAATATGGTTATCTAGAAGATAACCAATTAGTTAATTTTCAGTTATTATCCCTAGACTCTTTTACAAGGAAAGTTGAAGAGAATGAGACAAACCCGTTCTCCCATAATTTAGCCTCCCTTCTAACATGAACTTCCTCAATCTTCTTGATGGCCTTCAAAGTATTTTGAACATTTCTATCATATCTCTCAGGCATGTTTCTTCTTCATAGAACCTGAAATAGAACTAGTTGCCCAGCAGAATGTGTTCAAATTGTTCCACGTCCAATCTTCCCCATTAAGTTGTTTACTGAGTTTTTTCAACATCTGCATCCACCAATATTCAAAATGTACTATAAAAAACCAACCTCAAGTAACATGTTGTATACAGTATTCAAAACAAGTACATAAGAACTATCTAGCTCTATATAACTATAATATGTGATATGGAAACAACTAGCAAATGTTGCTCACTGTGCTGAATTTGATGCATCAAACAAAGTCAGAGTAGGTCATATCTGGGATATGGGACAGATAAAAAAACACATGAATTGATAAATCAAATCCCTTGTTCCCCACAGAGAAGACATTTGTGTTCATTTTGCATTCATGTGTGGTCCTTTACAAGTGTTATCAGAACCAGCTGGTTTGGACCAAGTCTGACCAGTCCTTCCCCTGTAAACTGGTCCAAAGCAGTTTAGGTCCAGTGTCTACCCAAACCTAGTTCAAATCAGAACTAGTCCAGCCAGCCAGTTAGGGACCCCTTTCCCTTGCAACACTTGAGCTTTGTCTGATTCTAAGAAAGAAGCATAGAAGAAGAGGATGCTTAATGACACCAACTGATTAAAACACATTTGATGCCCAAGAAATAAAGTAGTTTAATCATCTTAAACCACTATTTGGAGCATATATTTATTTGAAGGAAAACAACCCAATGGATTGAAATCCCTCAAAACTGTGGCCCCACCCTCTATAATTTTTTATTAGTGAAGATCAAGTCGTCGGTATTAAGCCAACAAAAATTACAAATTAATTGCCCACAACCTACATCAATGATCTAGCACAAAGCCCAACAAGGCACGTATTCTGGTGACATATTATAAGGCATGTGCCCAAAAAGAGATGGCCCAGCTACAAGCCACAGCTACAGATCCCATGCAAGGGAGGAGCAAGCCTGCCATGATTTGAACTCGGGTCTTCTTCACAGCAACCACAGCAATTTGCCACCAGACAACAACTTGATAGACATGTATATGTGTGCTTATGTGTGTGTGTGATGCAAGGGAGGAGCAACCCTGCCATGATTTGAACCTGGGTCTTCTTCACAGCAACCACTCGAAGATGCCACTAGTGACTAGACCGCAACTTGATGGACATGTATATGTGTGTGTGTGTGTGTGTGTGTGAGAGAGAGAGAGAGAGAGAGAGAGAGAGAGAGATTAGAAGTACATATTTCAATGATTTATTTTGGGATCCAATAGTAACAATTACCAATTCTTAAGAACTTGGCATAAAAACCATCAGAATACATTATGCAAGACACACATGTCATGTAGATAGTTTGCACAGGGTAGAAACCAACTCATATTAAATATGGAATGGATCTTGATTTTGTAGGTTGCATGTGGTGCATGTTACAACAAAAGAGTGAAAATTGAACTGATGTAGGAAGATAGTAATATATGGTTTATTTCCTTTGCCTGAACAATGTGTGTGTCTATTAAGATACTATATTCATGTTGATAGCATTGTTTGGTTCTGTGTTGTATGACTTAAATTGGTTTGTGAATTTTAGGTAAGCTTACCAGATCTAGGTGATTCAACAATTCATGCTATGAAGGCCATGTATTCAATCATGAAGCCCTTTCTACAATCCTACAACCTTTGGCAGGTCATTTCTTTAACTCTAATAGGACAACACAAATACATGTACAAGCTAGGTGTTTTTGAATATTTATAATGTATACAAAGAGGCATGTACACTTCCATGCAATCAAGTATCTGTTTCACTTTGTTTTCTTTTTCTTCATCCTTTTCTCTATCTAATTTTTCGTTGATTTTCATACCACTATAGGATAGTAGAAGTAATGTTTAATAGTGGTTTAAATAAGGATTATGGGACATTCACCATGTAGGAAAGATAACAACACACTCTATCCACACAACATGGTTACATTTCATATACATGAAATTTACTACTATAGCCAAAGTATAATACCATATTCATGGCCAAATTTACCACAAAATCTCCTAGTTGCTACTTAGAGGCTGGATCCCTATTTGAATCTTTCGTCCATACCTAAAGCAAAATTATAGATGCTTTAACAAAATGGTCTAATATCCTTTTACACATGTACAATACTTCATCGATAATTTCCTTTCAGAAAAATCCCAATCATGAGTCCTTCCTGCTATAGCCCAAGTTTGATAAGATAATTATATATAGACAGACATACCCTTTTGAATAGGAAAGAAGGTCAATGCAACCTTCAAGGATTGGGAATATTTATGAGAAATGGCTTCGGGAGGTCCTGGAACAGGCGAGACATGATGGTGTGAATGCTTCTCAGAATGTAGTATTGTCAACATAGCTGTTGTTACAACAAATGTTGCTATGCCCAGTGAGAGCAACCACCACATCCATCCCTTCGAGTTCATATTAAGTGGGCATAGAATATATGATATAATAAATATATTAGATTTCATTGCAATAAAAGGAATTTAGCTCGCCTTTTACGATATATCAAATCTTTCAATCCTCGAGTTCTCTTCAGTACACATCACATTGGATCATGCAGAGGTTTCCAGGGATTAGCTTGACTGGGAGGCCTTTGTTTTGAATGGCACAAATCAGCAATAGAAAACTAATTTCATGTCTCTATGATCAATATACATTAACTGACCTTAATGTAATGATAAGGTATGACATTAAAGCACAATGAATGCATTTATGAAAAGTTAATAAGGCTTGCCTACACTCCAGCATGTTTGTTGACCTAGCTGAACCAAGTTGGAGCAGCTCCCCATTGGGAAAAATCTTGGTCATTCCCTACAGAAACGTAGTTCAAGTATGACTCATTGTGGGTTGCATGATAAAGCCAAGCTGCTGCCCACATAAGCTCATCTTAATATAGAGTAGAATTGTAGAATATTTGAACTGAAGGTATGCTACTACTATATAAGCCCCTGTGAGAATTAGCAAACTAAAACAATTGTTGTGCATGACTGATCAATACCTAAGTATAGAATCGGTCTTGCGGAACACTAATGAAGCATATGCCATTACTGTTGTTGTCTCTATTGCTACATCTAACCCGAAACTTGAATCATCCACCTGGAGAGTTGGCCTTTTCTCCATCATATTTTCTGGCCTTTCCCAAGACTTATGATCAATGCTTGCATTTCCCACCTGAAACAAATAAAGATATACATAAATATAACAAGTTGGAGTACATAATAGAGTAGTATACATGACTAAATAACGTTGGAATACAAACTACAATTTTTTGATAAGTGGCAATATATGACAAAATAAATTATTAAATAAATCTATGTGTGAAACTGGCACAACAAGTTGTTGTCTATTTATAGATTATAGGTGAAGGGAAGTGTCCTAAATCCCAACATTTTTGTCGTTTTAAAATATGATAAAAGTTTGTTAAAACTTCAGGTGTAGAATTTAAGAGTTGGATAATCACCATTGAATGAATGACACGAATATGTGTAGTAAATATGAGTTAAATAATAACAACATCACACTTGTGAATTCAATAACTACTGGAGATAGATAACATCAATAAATCTAGGAATCTCGTAACCAAAATAAACAGAAGAGCTCTAATAAATGATAATAAACTGGCATTTATAGTCAATTTCTTGCTACTTTGGCTTGAGTAACTATAAATTAAGGAATCTATTCTATCAAGGTCACTTCAGCACCAACCCAGCTTCATCCTTCCCTGTTTGTTTGAACTTTGGAATTTCAATATTACTTCCATAACTATTTCAGTTAGAATTTTAACAGGTTTACAATATGAACTTTTGTGAAGTAGCATTGACAAAACTCTAGACCACATCCAACAATAAGAGGAGGGCATGGTGTTTGCTTATGACTAAACTGGCAATTAACCATCTGATGGGATTATGTAGATGCAATAGCCAACCCACAACAATTTTTTAGTTGTACAACACAAATCACCATATTTGAGTATAAGTTTGGTTAACAAAAACTATAATAGTATCCTCAAGAAACTGCCATATTTTTCCAAAACAACCCTCCATATTGAAAGAATGAAACTTCTTAACAGCAGCAAATAGTGCAAATACAGTGATTTACAATAGAGGATAATTTCAACAAGACATTTACAAGCTCATTCCCATACTCGTCTTGCACTCTCAAGTTTGGAAGGTGTTTGTGTGAAAACTCTATATGCAAAGATCAAATTCATTTTCAAGAGCATGAAAGGGATGAAAAATTTGAAATAGAGGCCAATATACCTAGAACCTTCTATTTGGGATCACCTTTCATTTCAAGTCGTGAACCCATTTTCCACAAAATGACCACTATATTGTTCGAACTAGCAGTCATTTGGAAAAAAATTGTCGTCACAAACTTTGGATGAACCCCAGCTTTTTGGCAAACCCCAGCCTTTTGGCTAAGACTGGGTAAACAACCATGTTGCTAGGACCAAAACAAGCTAAAATGTAAGGTAGTGGTATTTCAAAGTAGCAGATCTATTAGAATTAAAAATCAAATTGGGTTACTTCACCAGTCATCCCAGATGCAAATTCGATTACTTCGCCAATCATCCCAGATGCAAACCAATCAACAAAGATGAAGAATTTAAGAATTGGAGATTGCAACACATTTAGTGTGCTAACCTTGGGGTAATCGAAAACCTTGTGACTAAACCTGTCACTATCTAAACTGTTAAGCAATGGGATTTAAGAGTTGGGATTTACTTGGACTTAAACAGTTAGAGGGGTTCATTTCACTTGTTGATCTTCAATGCATGCCAATAAGTTATAATTTGTTTAACTGATATTGGTTATAATTTGCAGCTGCAGGCTACAACACCTGGAGATACATTGCCCAATTAGTAAATGCATCAACACATGTTGCTGCTAAATACTGTACAATGTATGAAAAACCAAGTAACAAAAATGTGTAAACCTGGAGCTAGTTATGACTTCAGATGGAGAATTTGACACAAAAAAAAATAGATGGGTAAAAGTAAAAGCTTAAGAGATACAGGATGGCATGGTATACCTGGATATACAATACATTGCTTGAAGGATGTGCATTAATCAAATAATCTGTGATCAATCTGATGGCAGACTGGGTTGCCCCTAGCTGATGAGCAGCATCCATCAGATCCCCATACTCTAACACACTCCAAGACAAAAGAGTTGCAGTAAATGCCATGGGTAGCCCAAACTTGATGTGATCCCCTGCATCATACATTCCTCTAGATAGGTCCGCACCCACATCATTACCATCTAACATAGCAACGTTCCCTCTCATGGTATGGAATTATCATTAGGAAGCTTCCTAGCTATTGAAAAAATCCACCAAACATAAAATCAAAACCAATATGACCCAAAATTTGAAACAAAAATTGAATGAAATAATCAACATGACATAAGTCTTCCTTCAAGTATAATATGTATGCAAAAATCAAGTGGCCAAGGAATCTCATGAGCAGTTGGGATTGCAAAAGGTATGGTAAGGTAGGGATAAGCAAGATAAGATCTAGGCATCTATGGATAAGCAAGTTCAACCTAGCTTATGTCATTTGCAGCGATCTTGCCAACCATTTCCAGAATCAATAAAGTTTTTACAACAGCATATTTCACTTTAAACTCAGTTAAAAAGATCATTTCAAACTGAACGTGCATATTTGTATGATCGTCATACATGCCTATAGGAATGGATATTAATATTCAAAAGAAAATTACTATCTTCATGTGCTAAATGACATCACATATTTTGTTACAAAATGGCGATTTCCAGCACACTATTTGACTTTAGTATGGTTGGAATATCATACAAAACACCTCCAGCCATGAACTAAATCAAATGCAAGACAAATGTAAGCCATTTGCAAAAGTCAAACACCAACTAGTGCACTATACGAGTGATGATACAAAATGAGGAGGTAAACTGGATCCCAAACACATATATACAATGGCATATTATCTGTGTATGATATTAATGAACTCAATGTGCAAATGCAGTATCTCTCCCATCACCCTTAACACAAGCAACAACTGCAGGGAACATAAAATGCACAAGAAGACAATTTGGAATCTATCATGGCTAGCACTTAAAACCCCAAGGTACAAAACCTGCTATGATAAGCTACAACCATCCATACTATTCCCATAACAGTAAAATTTTCAATGCTTTCCCAACTCGATTTTAAGTTTAGTTTTAGAACATGAGTTTAATGCCCAACCCTATTCATTTAATGACTGCTGCAAATGAAGTTTTCACTCAAACATTTCTGTAGCTTGAAACACCATGGAAGAATTTACAACCTAAATGAGTAGAAATAAAAACATAGGCATGCATAAAAAATTTGGAATCAGTATTTTAGGCCAAATAGCCCTAGAAAAAAACCCAAAATGGGGAAAACCTATGAGAGAGTAGTTTTATTTTCTTCAGAATGAAATTGCACTGCATTATAGTTATGAACACAAACACTACTTATCTCAACCAGCAAACCAATTCTTCAGCCCTCAAACTGTGCAAGACTGCCTCGAAATCTATGCAAATCCTTCTCGAAAAGCATGCTGAAAACTCACAGTACTGACTGTCTGGAAAGTGCAGTCACTTCCTTGAAATGTGTGCTGTTGTACAGTCTGGTTTTTCATGCCTGTTAACTCAGCAAACGTCTGCCTCAAATTTTGTGCCTCACCTCAAAATTTGTGCCTAGTTTGCTGCAGAAACTCACTGCACTGACTTCCTGCTATATGGTCTAAATTTTATGCTCATAATCACTCCTCTACCTGCTTCTGTATGGTCCTTGAAATGCATGTCAGAATCTCTTTTTCACCTGTTGCTCAAACCTCCTTGGAAAGCATGCCAGTGGCTCTCTCTCTTAAACTCGACTTTTCCAAAACTCATGGAAGTATGAATTGCTTTCTCACATTTCCTCGACTCTTTAAAACAGTGGCAATTGAGGGAAAAACTGCTAGATGCTGACAATGGCACAAAGAGAAAATCCACCATGTTTTGAAGAGCATAAGGACCATGAGAGCAGTATTACTATAGGCAAAGAATGCTCCTAGAATTAGCAGTGAGACACCCGCCAAATTGAGTGTTTGAAGATCATTACACAACAATTGCAGATTAAAAAACCATCATATGTTTAGATGTGACAGCTCTCACTAAAATGAGTTCATTTCAAATGCTCAAGATCAAGCTACCTGACACATGCAAAATACCCTAGGAAATAAAACAGTGTTGTTTGTAAATGAATATGTGCCATTTTAGTCATATCTTCAACATGAGAATCTTTTGTTGTAGTACTCCGTTTTTATCATAGGTAGGGGATTGTCTACTTGTGAGAGAAATTGTGTAGTAAATGTTTGTAGCTCTATAGCATATCTTCCTTTGTAGCCTGTCAATTCCATCCAAAAAGACCTAACATTTAAATTCTCTACGCCAAACCAATCTTGCCTGTTTTAAATTTGCTCAAGCAGTGAATTATCCTGTGAAAGCGAAGGATTACAGACTTAAGACCCAACTAGATTATTCACCAGGCTTGCATTGTATATGCATATTACATATTACATCCAATATGTGTAAACTACTTACTATGGAGCATATCATTAAAACAGGTTAATGAAAATGAACTACAAATGCAATTGTTTAAGCCATGAGAAATTAAATCAGCAGGTTTGGAAAAATGCAAAACGAGTCTAGCAAGAAATGAACCAACTCCAGCGTTAGCTGTTCCAAGTTCCAATAATAGACAATACCATGAAGGTAAAGCATTCATGCTTCAAGATTTATCACCTTTAAATAGCTTATCTTGTTGGTGGAGCTGCCCAGAAAGGTCTAAGCTTAACCAAATTAAATGTTGTAATGATCACAATGTGAACCTGGTTGGCTTAATTAACACAATGATAAATGACAGCTTGCATGGATCCGCTAGGTAGTAAATGATATTTAGTTTCTGGATGTCCTTTTCTGTCCCATTGGCCTAGTTTTATGGTCATTTGTAGGACATTAATAAAATTATCGTATCTTATCCTAAATGCTAAAACTTAACTATACACACTCAATTTACCTACTATGATGAATCATACAACTAATCCATGATAGGTCCAATATAAATCCCCACAAGATAGGAGTTGGTCTTCCAGCACTGCGCATATCCATCAAATTTTACAGATTTTTAGAAGTTAGAAAGACTGCTTTTAGATTATTCATATCAATACGATGTTGATGAATAGGTAGGGAGGATTATGCTTTTAGATGATTCATATCAATACGATGTTGATGAATGGGTAGGGGGGATTCAACATTCTATGCCTAGCTATCAATTTCCTGTCTTTTACTTCAGGAAAACACATAGACAGACAGGAAGCTAGATTTGAGATGACTAAAGCTTATCTTATTTTATTTAGTAGTAACATTACCTAGAATATCATGTAAATAGGACAACTGGTATGATTTGAATTCTTAGTAGGCACCACAAATCTATGAAGAATCACAAGCATTTTCTTGCGTTACTCTTCATTTTGAATGGTGTTTATAAATTGTCACATTTGATTTGTACATCATGAGATGCCATATTACATAATATTTTCTATGTTGCCAAGGAAAATTTAGTGAATTAGAAACTGATGTGTTGATTTATCCGATGCAGTTACCGTACCAACTACTTCATAATAATAACATTAGTTCTTGGTAAGTCTGGAACACCATTGACTTTTCTATTTTAGTTTCATTATTCTTGTTGTAGGTTGGACTCACTTCAGACTATTAATTAATGGCTATGTTTATTGGCTGCAGGACTAGCCTTTTTGACGAACCCCCTTGCTCTCTTGGCTGCTATTTTGGCAGGATTTAGTCTTGCAATTCTTAATGACAGGTAATACTAGTTTTCTTATATTTACTATTTTGTTATTCATGGGAATTGGTCTAGCTGTTTACTGTTTCCCTCTCTTTGAGAATCGAGTTGCTTTTCACAAAGAATAGGGAACTTATTGTGCTTCCCTACCACTATATTGTTCAAACTAGGAGTCATTTGGAAAAAAATTGTCCTCACAAACTTTGGATGAACCCCAACTTTTTGGCGAACCCCATCCTTTTGGCTAAGACTGGGTAAACAACCATGTTGCTAGGACCAAAACAAGCTAAAATGTAAGGTAGTGGTATTTTAGAGTAGCAGATCTATTAGAATTAACAATCGAATTGGCTTACTTCACCAGTCATCCGAGATGCAAATTCGATTACTTCGCCAATCATCCTAGATGCAAACCAATCAACAAAGATGAAGAATTTAACAATTGGAAATTGCTACACATTTAGTGTGCTAACCTTGGGGTAACCGGTAACCTTGTGACTAAACCTGTCACTATCTAAACTGTCAAGCAATGGGATTTAAGAGTTGGGATTTACTTGGACTTAAATAGTTAGAGGGGTTCATTTCACTTGTCGATCTTCAATGCATGCCAATAAATTATAAGTTGTTTAACTGATATTGGTTATAATTTTCTGCTGTAGGCTGCAACACCTGGAGATACATTTCCCAATTAGTAAATGCATCGACACATGTTGCTGCTAAATACTGTACAATGTATGAAAAACCAAGTAGCAAAAATGTGTAAACCTGGAGCTAGTAATTATGACTTCAGATGGAGAATTTGACACACACAAAAAACAGATGGGTAAAAGTAAAAGCTTAAGAGATAAAGGATAGCATGGCATACTTGGATATACAATACATTGCTTGAAGGATGTGTGTTGATCAAATAATCTGTAATCCATCTGATGTTAGGCTGGGCTGCCCCTAGCTGATGAGTAACATCCAGCTATGAGAAACATAATATTTTTTATGTTGCCAAGGAAAATTTAGTGAGTTAGAAATTGATGTGCTGATTTATTTGATGCAGTTACCGTACCAACTACTTCATAATAATAGCATTAGTTCTTGGTAAGTCTGGAACACCATTGAATTTTCTATTTTAGTTTCATTATTCTTGTTGTAGGTTGGACTGACTTCAAACTACTAATTAATGGCTATGTTTATTGGCTGCAGGACTAGCCTTTTTGACGAACCCCCTTGCTCTCTTGGCTGCTATTTTGGCAGGATTTAGTCTTGCAATTCTTAATGACAGGTAATACTAGTTTTCATATATTTACTATTTTGCTATTCATGGGAATTTGTCTAGCTGTTTACTGTTTCCCTCTCTTTGAGAATTGAGTTGCTTTTCACAAAGAATAGGGAACTTATTGTGCTTCCCTACCACTATATTGTTCGAACTAGGAGTCATTTGGAAAAAAATTGTCCTCACAAACTTTGGATGAACCCCATCCTTTTGGCTACGACTAGGTAAACAACCATGTTGCTAGGACCAAAACAAGCTAAAATGTAAGGTAGTGGTATTTCAGAGTAGCATATCTATTAGAATTAACAATCAAATTGGCTTACTTCACCAGTCATCCGAGATGCAAATTCGATTACTTCGCCAATCATCCTAGATGCTAACCAATCAACAAAGATGAAGAATTTAACAATTGGATATTGCTACACATTTAGTGTGCTAACCTTGGGGTAACCTGTAACCTTGTGACTAAACCTGTCACTATCTAAACTGTCAAGCAATGGGATTTAAGAGTTGGGATTTACTTGGACTTAAATAGTTAGAGGGGTTCATTTCACTTGTCGATCTTCAATGAATGCCAATAAATTATAAGTTGTTTAACTGATATTGGTTATAATTTTCAGCTGCAGGCTGCAACACCTGGAGATACATTGCCCAATTAGTAAATGCATCGACACATGTTGCTGCTAAATACTATACAATGTATGAAAAAACAAGTAGCAAAAATGTGTAAACCTGGAGCTAGTTATGACTTCAGATGGAGAATTTGACACACAAAAAAACATATGGGTAAAAGTAAAAGCTTAAGAGATACAGGATAGCATGGCATACCTGGATATACAATACATTGCTTGAAGGATGTGCATTGATCAAATAATATGTGATCCATCTGATGGCAGGTTGGGCTGCCCCTAGCTGATGAGCAACATCCATCTGATACCCATACTCCAACACACTCCAAGACAAAAGAGTTGTAGTAAAATCCGTTGGTAGCCCAAACTTGATGTGATCCCTTGCATCATACATTCCTCCAGACAGGCCTGCACCCACATCATTACCATCTGACATAGAAACGTTCCCTCTCATGGTATGGGATTATCATTAGGAAGCTTCCTAGCTATTGAAAAAATCCACCAAACATAAAATCAAAACCAATATGACCCAAAAGCTGAAACAAAAACTGAATGAAATAATCAGCATGACATAAGTCTTCCTTCAAGTATAATATGCGTGCAAAAATCAAGTAGTGAATCAATCTCATGAGCATTTGGGATTGCAAAAGGTATGGAAGGAAGGGATAAGCAAGATAATATCTGGGCATCTATGGATAAGATCTGGGGATCAGATATTCATGAGCCAATTTTTTTTGAAACATTGACCAGCATTTCAACATTTTATGGAAAAAATTAAAGAACATCTAATGAAAAATTCCATGAATATGTACTATAAAATGTATGTATGAGTTCATTGCATTGAGAGTAGTGATATGCATATACAGTCCATGTCTATAATGCTAATAGATGAATTGAAAAAAATAAAGTCCATAAAAATGAAAATTTTAAAACCCCATGGTTAAGATGGATCTTTGTTGATATTAATAATCTACATAAATATAAAACATCTAAAAGCAAACATTATGTTCCTGCCAAATAAAGGAAAGTTGTATGTTTTTTTTGCAAGAAGAAAACTACTTACTTCTAACTAAGCCATTTTACGAAGACCAAGTTGCTAGGAAGTCTCTACTTACATTCTTTGTTGATTTATGTATGCAATTTTCCAACAGCATGTGTCAACTTGTAGGCAAAATGGGAGATCTACAAGCCCCACAATATTGCTTTACCATCACATCCTAAGATGATAATGTTGGAAATCAGAGACTAAAAGAAGATCTCAACATCATATTATGAAGTTCCCATTATAAAATATGACACTTGCATACAGAGTTAGGAGTAGCTTTTCCGATGCTAAGGTCTGTGACTATATCCATAGTCTAAATGCACAAAAGCTTGTTCTATCTCAGGAAGAGATTCTAGTTTTTTTTTAAGTGCTTCACCAATATCATGAGCCTTTTGTAAAGGCATATCACTGGATAAAATAATGTCTACCTCAACAAAATAATGAGAACCAAATGTGTAAGCTCTCATTATATCAATATGTCGTATGGCTTTATGATGATTCCCACAAATATATGTCAACTTTTGCAAAATAATCAGGTGAAGCTGTTTTCCCAACCAACAAATTCATGTTTTCCAAAACTATGCTCAACCATGTTCTGATTGTGTAAAGAGCCAACACAATTGCTCCAGCAGGATCTATCCACCAGCATAGAGTACTTGCTCCAACAAGATCTATCCACTAGTATAGAGTACTTGCAAGGATAACAACAATTAGACCAATTACATTGGTGATTACATCAAAGAAGTGATATTGAGAAAATGCCTTGAAAATCTCACTAGTAAAACTTCGACAATAAATTACAAGGAACAACTTCGCAAGAGTCACTGAAACCATGATTAGGACCTAAGTGGGTATGGAAGAATAGCCTGGTAGGGTGGAACTTCTGCTCTAATCAAATAGTGTTGAAACACCTCTGTTATCTTCTCAAATATTACAAGTTACACTCAACCTCAAACATGGTTGAAAGCATTATACATATGTTGCAGGTTCCATTCATGTTCAGTCCAGGTTTTCTTGTGGAGTGCATCAAACATCATCCAAGACAACAACACCACTAAAACTAGTAAAACCCCATGCCTTGACATCTATAATTCGTGTTGTTGGAATCACTTCAATGCCACATAATTAAAAAAAAATTGTATCTCTCTATCTAGGACAAAGAAAAAGGTTAAAAAGAGTCACTCGCACTGGGAAGGGCTAGTGACTAAGTATCTTACATGTGTCACTAGCCCTGGGAAGGGCTTGGAGGATGTAGCTCACGTGTGTAGCACTAACAAACAATTGGTTGTTAGGCTAAAATTTCATTAGTTCAAATACATAAGAAACTTATTCCAGCATAGTGACAAACTAGCAAGGATCGGTCATTAAGCACCGAGAAAAATAATTGAAAAACAATTGGCACAAACCTCTTGATACTTAAAAATCAAGGATTAAAATCGTTACTTGAAAATTAAGGCTTGGAATGGATTATTATATGGAAGTTAAACCTGAATTTATTTCCATTTTAGCTGATTACTATGAAATTCCTAATGTCCCTAATACAATAAATTCAAGAATTTTGGTGAATATTCTCATGTCCCTGACAAAATATATTCAAGAAGTTTGGTGAAAGCATTGATCTTCTATGTATTCACCTTTCCCTTTAATTGATTCACATTATTGTGCATTCAATTTTAAAAGATGACTATAACCCAAAAATCGAATTTCAAGACCTTCCTTTCATTGGATTTTGAAAAAGATGAAGATAAACCATAATTTGAAAATCATCTTTTATTATGGGCTTCATTCTCTTCGGGCCCAACTAGACGATCAAATATATATTTTTAAAACAGCTCCGTCAAATAATTTCATAACAATTTTACCAATTTTATAATTTTATGCTTGTTAAATATTAGAATCATGGGAGACATGACAAGAAGTTGAATCTTATGTTGAACATCAATGATATCATTTACACTGGTAACACCTTAATTTCATCAACTTTTGTCTTACAATGAACCATTTATCTCGCCAGCCTAGTACCAAATAATGCAAACTATTGATAGACTTGGACGATTGTTATAAGCCACTTTGCATATCTGGAAGTTATTAATATCCAAATCATTACGACTAAAAGTTTCAAGTCTTTGCAACTGTTTTAAGCCACTTTGCACAGCTAGAAATTACAAATATCCAAATTCTTACTACTGATAATTTCAAGCCTTCACTGGCTTTAAATATTCTCCAGTCATATGAATCTCCTCTAGTGTGTACCTGAGGCTAATCACGTATAATGTTTCAATCAGATGTGAATATCATTAGTGTTGTTAGAAGCCCACAGGGAAATGCTAATATTAGCATGGCAATCATTATTTGTTAGACTTCTGTATGTGACACACACCTATTAATATGTACATTACGTTACACATTTCACAATTACAACCCAATTGATCTTTACTTCTTCTATGAAGACTGTAGACACATTTTCACTCTTAAAAACCTTGCACTTTCAAAATATTATACCCTGGCAAATTATTACATTCAAACTAAAATGACCCTCCTGTCAACTAATAGCTTAATTAACTGCATTTGAAAATGCATATAATTGCAGCACTAAATCTCAAATTTAGTCTACAAATAGATTTAATTTGGACACCAAGCAGCAAATTTTCTAGTGAAACAAAGATGGTCTGTATCACTACTCGTATAAACCAGTTCAACTGATTTTCAAAGTTAAGTGGTTGAAGTAATTTTCTCGTGAAGGAATATTGGCCTAATCTCTTTTTCCAATAATGTGTACATATGTGCTTTGCAATCATTATCACTTCTAAACTTGATACATTTATATTTGTGGGGTATACAAGATTAGCAATCTAACAAGTCAATAATAAAGCAACATTAAAAGAGGAAATTAAATGCATTGTTACCAAAGTTTCTAGTTCTAGCCTCAAGCTGTATTTTGAACTCTCTTGATTACTTCTTTATCGTCAACAAGTTGTAGCCTAAGATGCAGATTTCTATTTAACATACATCAAAGTTACAGGGACCCCGAATCCCAGTTTATTAAGACTTGTAATATGGGGCCAACTCTCCAGGTTAGTACCATATTTAGTCAAACTCAACAAGTCCATCCAACAGAGTCAGCTGAAGTCAAATAAAGGAAAAACTTAAAACAACTCTTCTTTAATCAGTATTCTTGTTGATTTCCCTGGAGACGTTAAAGATGAAAGAGAGTTTGGATATTGTTTGTGTAGTCAGAGTGACCAGATTCGTCCATCCTAGCCTCGTACTAGTCCAAAAATTAGGGAATCAGCCATCCTAGCCCCATACCCAGATTGGAATAGTCCAGCAATCAGTGAATCAACAATATTGCTCCGATTGTTCAGGATTTGGTCACTTTATATTTTATTGAAGGATTTGTTTATGGTTGAACCTGGATCGAAATCATCCAGAAATCTAGAATCAACCACATGGTTCTGATTCCTTAGAATGGCCACAGAAGAAAGATGACTAAAAATGATGCCAGTATAAGTCAATTTGGGATTGTTCTTAGGATTTGTGTAACATAATGCCAATGAAAGATTTTCCCTGCTTGATCAAAATACTCTGCAATAGAAGCATACCATTTGGTTTCAACAGTAGGCTTTCCCCATACAAGGGAGTGTTTGTCATGGCAACTTCACTATGTAAAATTAATGATCCTTAGTAACAAAGAGTGCACATTGTTTGGTCGATGTTTGTATACATATTTTGTTAGTGCTTGTTTTCAGATTCAATATAATCCTCATGTCTACACTGGAGGTGAAATTGATGTATCTAAGCTGTGGGTTTAATATTTTTCAGGGGGATGATATAAAAATGAATTAACTATAAAGGTACAAGTGTGCATAACCAAGGCTTTATCAGGTGAATTAAATGGAAATCCAGTAAGTACACCATTGGAAAACTTGTATAGTAATTACTATGAATGTAGGAAGAGGGCATTAACTTTTACATATTTGCAGTTAGAAACCTAGGTTTTTACAATAATGTTATGAATTTAGGGTTAGGGTCCCAAATCGCCAATTCCTTATTTTGGAACGTGTGCTACATCCACACCAAATTCTTCAGACAATTCCAATGACACCCACTGGGATTAGTTAATCTATATTTGCAGACATAACCACAGAGCATATGTCCATCGTACAGGCCCCTGGCCAGGGAGGAAGGCACATTTCAACCCTTGGAATTTATAAATATCTTAAGCATATTCCTTGACCTATTGTTTGTTCATGCCTCACATGCATTCTGTTTAAAGGAATCTGGTTGTGCTTTGTAAGAGGATGGTAGGATATCTCTATTTAGAGATTTTCCCACAGGTTTGGGTTCTCAGGATCTACATACATTCTTTGTTGATTTCAGAGATTTTCCCACAGGTTTGGGTTCTCAGGATCTACCCCGCTAAAAGGCCCACCCAAAACAACCAAAATGGATCAATATTATAGTAATTCCCTCACCCAAAATAAGGGAGCATCAAAAAAATTCAGACAGGAAGAAATCTTGTACCTTAGAGTGCTTAGGCCCAGGTTGATCACAAAGATTGAGATGTATGCTTGTTCATGGCTTAACCATGCCTTATGGACGCCATGGATACCTGATACTCTTCTTACTACATGATGGACTAAGATGTTCAACAATTTTGTCCACAGACCACAAGCTCGCTTCCTCAAAAGTCAAAAGGATAAAAATCTATAATGGCGCAATATTTTTTAAACTCACATTGCGCTAGGACATTCCAACTCACCTTCCATGTTTTCACATTAGAATAGGTTACCATTTGTTATAGAAGTTGTGATGGTAGAGGATTCATTTTATAATGTAGCAAATAATAAGGTTTTCATAGTAATTGATAGTGAAGGCCACTAGTTTTAGTTTTATTGTGAGATTCAAAGTAACCTAAAGGCTATTTAATAATATTAGAATTTTTTTATAAGTGGTAAATAATAAGGTTTTCATAGTAGTTGATAGTGAAGGTCACTAGTTTTATTGTGAGATTTAAAGCAATTTAAAGGCCATTTAATAACATTAGAAAATTTAGTCTCTATAAACATATAATCATAAGGTGATCAAGTCAAATAAGGAGAAAAAAGGAAAATAAATTTGTAAGAGAGAAAAGAGTACATATTTCAACATATATTTCTTCATGCAATTTAATATGGGTCATCTTAATTGTTAAATAGTAAGTTATAACTATATAAAAAAGAAGAGTTGGCTAGGTAGTAGTGTTGGATTTTGTATTGAGTTGACAAAAAAGTCAAGTAAATTAGTATATGTTGAGCTAACAATGTTTATTATTAATCTAAATTCAAAATTAATTATGATATTTTTAAGTAGCTATGTGGATCGTAACCAACTACTCCTAGTTGATGCATTACTCCGCTAATTTGTTTTTATTATAAGGTTTATTTGTTGTTATTTGTGTATGTGGGTGAGTGTTGTGAATAATCCACATGAATAAAATCAATAATTTTAATTTACATGACATTATTGTGGCATGGAGTTATCATCGACTACCCAAACAAAACATGACGAATTTGAGTAATGTGTAGAAGGAAGGTATACAATAGCTCATGGACATTTTATGCACTAAGGGTAACTCAATGCTTAATTGCAGAGAGGGCAGAGCCTTGACCTAGTACAGTGCATGGTGTAGGGTCTACCATGGTAGGAAGTTGTACGCATAAACCCCAATGGTTAGCTTAATCAATTCAACCATTCATCCAAGGCAAGCTTTAGGCAAACGAGTCAAATTCAATAAAGTACCTCATATACAAGGTCTCTATGTCAATTGGAGTTGGATATTAAATTGTTTGCATACCAACACTCCATTCCAATCACTAAGTCACAATCTAATGCTATCAAGCCTACCGTGAAATATCAAAGAGAAAATTATATCCAAGTCAATCCAACTTAGTAGTAAGTCCAAATCCAACAAACCCTTAGTCATGCATGTTCGTTGTTAAGTCTACCATGTGATGTCTAAAAGCGAAGTAGGTCCAAGTTAATCTAACCATGCTATGTGCTACTGAGTTAGTCCAAGTGAAACCAAATGTCCAAGTCCAATTTGGCATGTGTATCTTTCTATGTTATCTATGTAATCCACATTCATAGGAAAGAGATCTTAATTTGAAAATACAAATATTAAATTCATTAAATCATGGCAATTTTTAATGTATGTAAAATCTAACTTTTTTTTTCAAATGGAAGATTTTATTTTGTTTGTTTGTTTTGTCCTAAAAGGGTGATAATGATTATTGGGTGAAGATAAATGACATTGAGTGTAGTGTGAAGTTGTGTTGTTTTTATTCACATGGCATCTAGTAGTTCTATGGAAGTTGTGTTGTTTTCATTTCTTTAGCGCCAAATGGTGCTATGTTTACGCAACTTCAAACGGTGTTCAACGATCAATATTCTTGCCAATGATTATTCTATAAACCATATTGAGTCTTGTTGTAATGTATGTAGTGCCATAACTTCTTGGCCATCATATTGTACACTTTTTTGTGTTGTTGTCTTTGCTTGTGTCATTTGTTAGCCATATCAAACAAACACCAGGAAGAAGACTCATCGCCTTCATAACCATGTTGATTGCATGTTGCATGATAGGAGTTGACTACTTCTTGTCCATGCATGACTTATATGTGGCATGGTAACAAACTATGTCAATGGTACATGTACCATGTGTCTATTGTGTGTGGCACATGTTTCACAATGTGCTACGTGTGGTGCTTATGGTGCAACTATGGATTATGTGGTATGTGTGGTGCAAGGGGAACAAAGTGTGTCTATGTGGTGTTTATTGCACAATTTGTGTTATGTGTTGGGTAGTCTAAAGGGTTGAAATGATCAACTCAATAATTATATTGATTCAACTAACTCTAATCCTTATGGAGTTATCAAGTTACTTAGTTATGTTGAGTACCATGTTGACATGGTCAGATGACATGGGCCACCAAACTATACAAATAAACATTATGTGGAAAATCCATGGGGTTCCGAGTAAAGATTGCTCCTAGGGGGGTGTGTGAGACTCCTATAATGGTTTTTTTGTTCATGCCTAATATCATTGATAATGATTTAGTGTCTACCTCCTTGATATAGATATTATCTACCTAGAAGCAACTTGGGATCACTAAGGAGGAAAATATGATGAATAAATTGATAAATAAAAATGACAAGGTCAATAAAATATTATGTTGCCAAAAGATATTTTTTATAAAATATAAAGAAAGTGATATTGTGAGTCATTTAGGTGATATTAGTATGTTGCTCATATGTCATTACAGACATTTAAGTGTCATTGGGATCAATCAGTATCCATAATTATTATCAAATGCACCATCATCGTGGACATTGGCGTTGTTGTCATCATGATCATCAATGTCATATGCTACATCAACATCATTTTCATCATCATGCTCATTAAGTCAAGTCCTTAGGCTAGTTACCTCTATGAATATTTTAGAACTCACTCGATGTCCATGTCGCTATTATGGTCAATTTAATGCATTATGGTGAATTATGTTTCCATTAGGACCAATCAATATCAAATAGTGCTATAATCACCTGCATCATCGTTATTGGCATTGATATCATCATTGTCATCAACATCCTACTAAATATTGTAGAAATCATCATTTCCATATTTACCATTGCCAATATATACCAAATTATTTGGTGCCAAAGGTCTGTTTGGACAGGCTATTTGGCGCCAACGAGCTAGTTGAGTAGTCATTGATGGAATTGGAGGATGAAATCTCCATGGGTTCAGGAAAACCAACCATCGACCATGAATGTCGTAACAGAGGTAAGTGGGGAGCTGTTGGGTCGAGATTTTGGTCGACAGTTGAATTTGCATAATATATTTTTTTGTTTTTGTTATATATCTTTGTTTTATTTTTATTATTTTATTATATAAATTATATAGATTTTTTTGTTTTATTTTTATTATTTTATTATATAAATTATGTTAATTGGTTATATAGATTATATTTTTTAATAATTATCATATAAGTTGTTTAGTTTTATAAATTAGGATTAATATAAAATTTAATTAATTTGTGTTTTATATAAATATAATAATTTGTGTTTTTTATGAATATAATATTTGTTTTAATGGTATTTTTTGTTATAGTATAAGTATATATAATAAAATTGGATCGAGGACGTTGGTCGAGAAGAGTTGTGCACATCGTGAATTAGGTGGGTGGTCATGACATTGGATGCAAAATTTACATGGCCACTAATGCATAAAGGAGGTTTAACTTGATATTGATGAGGAGAGGTCATCACTGCATTATACGTATCATATTCTGCGAGGTCATGAGGCTTGTATTAAGAGGTCGAGGAATCAAAATATTTTCCTAAAACTTCGAGATGGGGTCAGGCCTCTACACTGCATATGAATCTGAGACTAGTTCTGGGGCAACACCCTAGTTTAATTATAATCGAGTATTTGATTGGTTCAAATATTGTTCTTGTTGATCCATCGGTTCAATTATTATATATTGGATCAGCTGCTACAATGTTTAAAGGAACTCAGCCTATTGAAGCTATGTTGACTAGTGCAACTAGATGTTCAACGACCACAGATCATGAATATAGTTATATTGAAGTTAGAAAAGCACCTCAGACGTATGGAGCTTGCAGGGACTCTTACATTATCGAAGGATCAACAACTACCTACATTGATGCTTCTAGCTAAGTATCAATATGGTAATGGTTCTAGTACCTAATTCTTAATTGACGTAGGAACCTAATTTTCCTTTGGCACGCGCTTAACAGGGTTTGCTTCAATGGTGTAGCAGGGATAAAGATGGTCAAGAGAAAATTCGTGCAATTGCTTTATTGGATCTTTGAAGATCGAGGTGCATGGCACAAATATTACTAATAGAAGGTAGAAAAATTACAAAATTTACACTTCATTGTCAAATTTGCAATTTTCCATGACACAATTAAAAATGACTAACATAAATGACTAATTCATATTCTTCTAGCTAGTCATTTTTTATGTTGTGACTAAATTAGTTGTTTATATTAGTCATTTTTAACTCCGTCACTTATTATCTAGTCATATTTGTTAACTGGTGACTAAATTAGTCGTTTATAGTTGGGTCAATCAAAATTGCTAGTATTTAGTAGTAAATCACTTGAAAAAGTTGTGGTGACTAGAATTTTTAGTCACCTGGTAGCTAATTCCTCATTTTGTACTAGTGCATGTTGCGGGCATGATAGAGTGAAGTTATACGGAAAGAGTTCCTCGAAAAACAAAAAACCGTTTCTGCAAAAATCGCTCCCAACAACAAGGTGTTTCGTAAAAACTGTTTCTTTTTAATGTAGAAATGAGAACGACCGTAGAAAATGTCGGTTTCGGTCATATCCTCGCTTCTACGGCTTTTTCTCTAAAAAACGTACAACAGAGTCACGTTTCTGGTAACATACGTTAGTGCTCCCTACTATTTTAGAACCTTTGATCACTTCAGACATTCAAATGAAAAATAAAGAAAGCAAGCAGACTTTGGTTGATCAATCAAATAAGGATGTTGGTACACAATCAAACAAGAAGATTCCAGCACAACAAGCCCATTAGGAATTGCCAGTGAATAAATAGGTGATAGGAAGAAACACTACAAGATTTGGGAAGATAATAGGGGCAAACCTTGCTAAAGGCCAGCATGAATCTTTGAACTGCATAATGAAAACCAAAAATGAATAAAATCATTGGTTTTGATCAATCATTAGCAAATGAAACTATTTCCAGCAAATACTAAACAATAAACTGAAGATCAGAAGCAACACTTATCCATGTTCTGGTTTTTATTAACTTATGTTTCAAACTTTCAACCAGTTGAAAATAATCCATCAAATAATATTAGAGAGAGATCCCACGGTGGACAAGTGGATGCATACAAACATAGAGGTTATTTAGCTTTAGGAATTCACTAGCATGCTTTAGGTAAGTGTGAAAAAGTAAGGCTTATAACATAAACAACTATCTGCGATCATGTTTTCTTCCGAGCAAAAAACCCTATGGGGAATTTCCCACTAAAACTATAGATTGATAGAGATACAATAAAGCAGAGAAATAGATACATGAGATTTATTTATTACAATCACAAACAATATTTAAAGTTCATAGTGTTCTTCTAGTCATGGAAATACTTAATTTGTTTTCAAATTTTGTTTTTTAACATAATCATGTTTTCTATGATTTATTGACCAGTCAAAGCAGAAAATAGCATATAAGCCCATGTGCCCTTTTTCATAGTTAACAGGTTCAGTTGAATTGGCCCAATATGTTTGAAACTTCAGATACATTTCCATAGGGCCAAATTATTCATTGAAATTGGATCCAGTTCAATCAAATCGGAGGTCAATCTACATTTCAGATTACGTTTGGGTCATTTGGCTCTCATCATAATACTAAACATATTACATCAACTGTGCAGGCATTCAATTTTGTCTCGAAGAGGTAACGATAACAACAAAGAGAAATTCCTTCATTCTTGTTCTGCTCGACCTTTACATTACCTCTCCATGAATCACCTGCCTCATCACATCGTCAGCCATTCATATAACTTCATTTTCATAATGGAAGTATTAATAATAGTCAAGAATGAAGAACTTGTGTAGATCTATTGAAACAAAACTTGAATTAATTTGCGTCGATCACTATTTTGAAATCATGTTGGAGATTATTTATGATTATTGTAGTGCAACCATATTATTGTCAACAATCCCAAGGTTTCAACACCTCTCTTGTTTTCTTACTAACAAGATGGGAGAGAGGAGTCATTGTAACACACATAAAAACAACTCTATTACAATACAATAATATAATACATGATTACTCTAATAAATATAGATGAGAGAGTTGTTATCAGATCTAACTTATTCTAGAGATAGTTGGAAGAGGTTGAGTGAATATCTCAACCACACACCAAACTAGGGAGATAATATCTCTCATACCCAAAACATCATCAAGGGATAAACTTAATCTCTAACACAACCCCTTAATGTTTATCTCGAATATTCATGTAGAGTAGTCTTGGTCTTCATATGCACTTGTTGAGATTTCATCACTTTGAACTTCTCCAATACCTTTCTTTGCATAAAATAGATTATTGGTGTCCATATAAAAAGTAAACCATCTACCATAATACATGGGTCCTCAGTCGATGTAACCGCCAGTTCTCTATGAATACTTTTTAGCTACATGGTTCATCAATGTTAAACTTGGTCCTTCATACTTTGAGAATCTTCCATCTCAACTTTCCCTTGATTTCACATCAAGCTAGCGTACGAGTACACCTACCATCCTCGTAGCTACCCAAGTGGTTCATTCCACAACTTGATGCCACATCCTCTCTATGTATAAGAGGGATATCAATGTACAATTCCGCACCACAACATGTATGCCTGAACATATGGAACAGGTCTTACAACAACATGGGAATCAGCTTTCCAATGGCTAAGCTTTATAACAGCTTGGACCAAAAACTCTTATGGGGTGTTGGGTACAACCGAACATGCACCCCCTGCATTACATAATGATATTTCATGTACAACAAGAATTTCAAATGCTTTTAATAAATTCCCAATGAAATTACATAAACATCTCATCATTTCATTACAAACTAAGAACAATATAACCATTTCATACCATTAAGGAAAAGTTCACACAAATTGAATAAAGAAAATATAATCACTCAATCTCACTTTTGTCACTGTGTGAGTCCGTACACCTCACATCGCTTTAACACCTTCATGTAGTAAGCCAAACACTTCCTCTTCCTGGAATCTCTTCATAGAAATGTATCCATAGTAGCCATCTTTAGCAAGCACATGCGAAAGGAATAAACATCTATGGTTTTGGAGCCATGAATTCAAGTGCCAATGATAGTGTGCACAACATAATCTTTTGTCAGGGTAGCAACAAGACCCAGATCTGCAGCTCCTCTTTTGTGGTTGGGAGTCCCTGTTGATGTAATTGTAACTTCGAAATGTATTCACTTGTATTTCTTATGTATTGTACCCCGATGTTTATTCTGGGAAGTGTTTGTGATGTAATTGAGTCATGTCATGCCCCAATGTTCCAATCAAGAGTTTCTATAATGTAAACAAGTCATTTCAAGTCAATGTGGGTAACCCTTCTATTGTTCAAGGGTTAAAGTCCCTACAGTTCCAGGGCCCTAGGATTGTTAGACTCACCTAGTGAAGTCGGCCCTAGTGAGTCATTGTCAAGTCAGGAATTAGTATAAATAGAGAGTGAGTCTCTCTACTCTTTCTAAAACTTACATAAATCTTATGTAAATTTAAGAGCAATTGCAAAGGTATCCGCGAGTTTATATTTTAACTAACTGTTGAGGTTTTCTTGCTCCAACTTTATCCTATCTGGAAGACGTAAGTAGGGATTAAGTGATTGAGGAGTAGGTGATAGCTCAAATTTGAGCCGTGAGTTATTCTGGCCCCTCAATTGGGTTCCCTGTCTTGAATAGAATCACTCGAATAAAGGTGGATAATAAATGCAGGATAATTATAGGAATAATGTGGTCAGAAGCTCCATGTCTACTTAACTCTGTATTTAGTTTTTTCCATTATAATTGTCAAATGTTCATATTAGCAATGAAATATTCCAAATTTAGGTTAACGGGATGATTTTCTAGACTGATTTTGGATCCTCTTGTTTGTTTATGCATTAAAGACAACTAAAAGAGGTTCACATGAGATTTGGTTATGTTATCTGGATTCTCAAACAACAAAGTAATTTTAGGAAATCGCGTAACTGTTGTACAATTGGATGTTGGGAAACAAATTTGAAACTGCCTTCTAGAGATCATATTCACACATTTCCTCTGCTTGATTGAAGGAAAAAAAAATTGTGCTACAAACTTGTAATTACCTCTCTAAAGATAGTTCCTTTTATGTTTATTTTGTGCTTAAAAGATTTGACATTTTTATATATCAAATATTTGGATTGATTTCTTGTCATGTGTTTAAATCGATGAGCAGATCTTGTGTATGAAACACAGTATAGATTTGCGTTGTGTAATACTCTGCATACTATGTTCCTAGTTGACATACAACTTTAGGAGTGTGATCTCCAAATGAAAATATCGTCTGTGTTTTGAGTTTTCTTTGGGACCAAATCGATTTGGAATCAATCAACATTGCATTGATGGTGCAGATGCATGAATGGTTGGCTATCGTAATTCACACTTGCGTAATCAAAATTTGTAGCATTTTATACATAAATATGTTTCATGTGTGTAGGTGTTACTCACAGGGGGAAGTTGACAGGTATAAATTAAGTTTTATTACTTGCCCACTGATGCAACTAGATCGCTATGATTGGTTAGTAGTTAATCATGCTTTACAAACACATAATTGTTTAAATGCCTTCCATCAAAGCCATGTCTAGATTCAATGCATGTAAATTTCTTTTGGATCAGCGTGTACGAATTAGATACCGCATTTTGGTTATGAATTATATCCTTTAGATTTGATAACGTCTGATGCCCAATCTCTGTAATGCATTGTGTTGGCTTGAATGGATCTAATAAATGTTGCCATTGAAATTGTTGGTAAAGCATTGGACTTGCCTTAGGTCTGATAACATGTCAAGCTGTCCAAATTCTACTAATGCATCGGTTTGGGTTTTATGTATCTCTAACAAAAGTTTGGTGGCACTTATATGATGCCTCTTCTAACCAGTGATTAGTTTAACCGATCTGAAGGGTAAAATATTGCCTCTAAATTATTTTGGTTGCTAAATCATTTTGATTGAATGCCAAAGGATAGAGTAAGATGCTTACTTTGAAATCGTTATAGTTTGGATATTCAAACCTCTTCTTTAATGATCAAGTTGTAGATATAATGTCTCAGTTTTCAGAGTTGCTATTAATATTTGAAAATAAACAACGCATAATGTTATGAACTGACATTGCACGGCTTTACTATGATTCTGACCATCTCACGATCAACGTAAGACATGGATTTTAAATCCACTTGTAAATACGTGATGGTTTATTCTATGAGATTTTATGAACCATGAATGATGGTAAGAGTACAATCACTACAACTTAGGAAATGTTGATTAAATGAATGAAAATTGTGTTATCGATAGATGTTAAATATATTAACAATAAAGCCAATATCATGAAACAGGACAATGACAGTGAAGTCATGTTAAGCACCAAGGAAGGTGTATCACAAATATTCAAGGTTGTAAGTAACATTAAAAGTACGAACAAGGAAAAAATGAATGCTGTGGGAGCACAATGGTGTTAGGCAAGTGATTGCCATAGGAGCACATTGGTGGTAGGCATATATGATGCAGGAGCACAATGGTGTTAGGAAAGGGATTGCCACGTGAGCACATTGGTGTTAGGCATATGGTGTGGCAAGAATAAGAACTAGGAAAAAATTGGACATCTGGAAGACAAGACGTTGTTTGAATGTCACTGAGGGGAAAATTTTTAACTAGTGGTTAAAAGGGAGAGTAACTTCAGAAATTGTCATAAGTCCACACAAGAATGGAAAAGAAACTCAAGGGAGAGTTTGGAAAACAAAATGAATGTAAAACATGTTGATAAATTTCCAAGTAACTATTACATGCTGAATGGGTAATGTGAGGAAGAGATTTCCTCACGATGAGGACGACATGACTATCCAAAGGCTGGAGATAAAACCAACATCCAATGGGTAGTAATTATATTTTTATTGATGAATAAATTGCATTTAATTGGGTATTATGATACCAATAAGAAACTAGAAAGTGTCCCATAAAATTGCATATTATTACAATGCAAAAGGGATATATAGCTTATGTTAAGTTGAATTATATTTTGTACATGATGTACTAAAGAAAATTGGGTTAGACCCGAACTTGTTGCAGGAAAAACTACAGCTTGAACGATAGTGACTTGAGAAGATACAAAAAGATCATTGGGGATGAGGATGAAAAGGACAAAAACAAGAAAAGACAACAGAAAGGAAGAAGGAAATTGGTGGAAAACAGGAACACCGAGGACGGTGTTATTTTTAAGCGGGAGAGGATGTAACATCCCTCTCTCACACCCTAGATATTTTGTAAATACAAATGGCCATTGTACTTGTTTCTGGTGAGGAGCTCAAGGCCAAGGCCCCACCATAAACAAAACCCTGCGGCTGATATAAGTTAAAATTTAATTGAGTGGAAAACTTAGGAGACAGAGGATAGTAACACAATTTAACAAAGGGGCCAACTAAACCCATGAGGGAAAAAAGGGAATGGTGAGGGAGCTCTGAAGCTCGATGCCGTAGTCTTCGTATTTGTCTTAACTATGGCAACCATAGGATTTACAATTCTCACCATAATTAACCCAAGTAAAAATAAAATACTATAACCTATTTAGCTAAACTCTAAATAGGGTACCGGCATATTAGCCTCGACAAAGAGGGTCAAGAAACTATTTGAAAGTTGAAAGAGCCAAAGGAAAAGCAAGCTAAATAATTAATTACTAAGGGACTAGGTGTTATAGTCACCTTAATAATATGAAGAAATACCATTATATGCATATCACATTTCCTCAATTTAAATAGTGGGGACATATACTGTACCATTATAGCGAAGTTATTCATAAATGTTTAAATATATATATATACGTATCCAGGCTATACTTTTAAATATATATATATATATACCTTGGATTCCTACCAATTTAACAATTGGAGGAAGAAGTAACCGACTCTTGTAAGAGGATCCTATGGAGGATTTTATGGCAAATGTTCCTCCACATTTTTCCTCCCAAGAATTTAGCTGCCAGTTAAGGAAGATGTAGAAATAAAAAGCCTAATCGCTTTAGGAAAAACATTCCAGCTTTAGTGGAGAATCTTAGGGGAAATCAGCTGCCCTCATGATATTAAAAGGGGGCAAGTGCAAAGGAAGGGGGAGGAAAAATCAAAGTAATTTCTTTGGGATGGGGCTCTTGGGAGATCCTTGCAAGAGAGCTCTCACCTATAGTTTGTAAGGGACCAACAATCTCTCATAGTGCTATGCGAATCCCTATATGAAGAGGGAGGATCGAGAGGATCCAGGTGAAAATATAGGCCGCTACAAGTGATCCTTTTTTATCCATGAAGATATGTGGCGGTCGACTGTCTCTTTTGGAAATTCGAAGGTAATAGTGTAGTCCGAAGGAGCCCCGATCAGGGACTACGGGGGGGGGGGGGGGGGGGGGGGGGGGGGTATCTTGAGGAATGAAACTCAGTTGGGAAAAGCACCTTTCCTTGCTGTGCTAAAGGGATAGTCTGCATCATGGTTCCAATAACATAGATCAGATAACGTTCAGCTGGAAGAAACGCCTTTCCTTGCTACACTGAAGGGCCGGACTACTCCGTGGTCCATATTAAGTGAGGTATGAATCTCTCCATAGGAGTATTCCCTCTAGTCTTCATGTTCTACATGCATAAGACCCCTTTTGTGTTGAAGGCTTTCTGCAAGTGGTTTATGATTTGAGGCCTTGGTAGGGTTAACCTTTGTCGGCAATATGTCTTGGGATGGTTGATATTGTTTTGTTTTTTTTAGTTATTATTTAAATATGTATTGGGAAATGGCTCAGCATAAACCTTTACCAGGTGAGTGTCACCGAAAATTCTTCAACGTTAAGCCCTGAAATGTGTATTATCAGCGCCCTTGGAGCATTGTTCCCAAGCAATGGTGACGAGTTAAGCATGTAGTAGGGGTTTAAAGGTTAGGACCAATAGTGCTCTGGATTGGACCCTTTTGTGTTCTGCTCTATTATAGTGGAAAAATTGTAGGCATCGCCCTCCAAGGTTTTTTTTTAACGAAAAGAAAAGCCATACAATTTAGTTACAGGTCTATTGGTAGGGGCTGTGTTTTCACTAATTCTTTTGATGATGGCTACCTCCCAGCACGTGTAAAGCCCCCAACTGGGTCTCTTTTAACTTTTATTTATAGTCAGAAAATTCGCTTTATATATACAGTTTGAAAATCTATAAATCTGTTTTTTTTTCTACTTCTAACAATTTACTGTTAACTGTGCAGGTAGCAAGGATAATCACAGCATATAAACCTTTAAAATTTAATTAATAGAATTTGCCATAATAATGCTGGAAAATACCTATAGGTAGCTAGTAGGTCCACCTTTGTTGCTGCCCTTGTTTGCCATTTTTCCTTGCTTTTCCCTGCAGCCAAAAGTCCTTCCCAAGTTCTGAAACTCAACCAGTCCAAACTAGTCTTGCCACCCTGCCAAAGGGCAAGGTCTCGCCGACCACCCAGCTCCAAAGGTACCCCTTTGGACCCCCGAGCCCAAACCGAGTACAAGCCCTAAGCTATTGTAACCCCTCAAAAAAAACAATCTCCAACAAAACCCCTTCTTTGCAGCTCTCTTCTCCCAAAACTTCTCAAAAAAACTAAGGTAAGGATGATCCCCTTCTCCTCCCTCCTTTCTCCCTCTTATCCCCATGTTTGCCGACCTCTCCCCATTACTACCCCTATCTTCATCATAAATTTTACCCACCCCCTTCCATCTACCATGTAAGTCCTCGAACCCTCAACTTGGACTTGGACTTATTTAAATATTTAAATAATTATTAAAAGGTGTTGGTTGGGGTCACTTCTCAACCATAACTTCTGATTCAATTAAATTTTAATCATTTTATTTAATATAATAATTTTAAACATATCCTTACTCATATTTCAATTTTTGACCATTTAATTAATAAATAATAAATGTTATATATATTATATAGTTTAAACTTGCATGCTTCACTAATTTAATTTAATTAACAGTAATTGTCAATTGATTAATTACACTTACCTAATCATTTAATTAATGGTTTCTAATATTTATAATATGTAAATTCCCTTTAATTATAAATTCACTAATTCAATTTATCAATTATGAACAATAATCCTATCAATGTAAATCATAACATTATCAATGTGTAATCATATTAATTAAATAAAATTCAATATGATTTAATCGACTCATATACCTATTTCCATTTTAATTACAACTTAGTTTGTAATTAGCTAATTAACAATCATTACTAAATATAAGCATAGTCTCGTTAAAATTAATTAACATCATTAACACATAATTAATTTAAGGGATCAAGTTACTATCAACTTATTTAACCTTGTAGTTACATTTCAACCCTTAGTCCTGGCTAATTAACTCATTAACAATCAATCAAGCATTCTAATCAATTGCATTAGTCACTACCTAGGTTAACCATTGCTTTGTTTATTATTCAACCATAATTAATTATTAATGGACAATAATTAACCATTAATCAACATTATTAACCCTAATAATCATTATTAACTTTAATCGACATTATTAACATTGATCAACAATAGTTAATTACTAAATG
>LPNX010000811.1:156440-189910 GCA_001517045.1 Pseudotsuga menziesii | reverse complement strand
TTGTTTATTATTCAACCATAATTAATTATTAATGGACAATAATTAACCATTAATCAACATTATTAACCCTAATAATCATTATTAACTTTAATCGACATTGTTAACATTGATCAACAATAGTTAATTACTAAATGACAGTGATTAATATTAAGCGACACTAATTGACATTATTACTCAACAATATTTCATGTAATTCATAATATGTAGGCGAGTTATGTAAGCGTAGCTACTGCTTACATTCCTCACGTAAGTACACTAAAAGTAATAATTCACATACATCAATCATATCCAAGGAACTTATTATTTACCGACACATGTTTTAGCATAGTTTACAAGGTATGATCCATTAGCTTACTGAAATCCATGTTACGACAATTCATACATCATTGATTTACGACACATACTAACCAAGGGTTTTACACACCTACAGTTAGATCTTGTTTTCACCCCTACTTCACGCTACATCTATCTACCTACATCATTACTAACTTCCACATCCTATCCTGTCCTCTGCTGGACTACCCTGGAATGTCAAGTCATGACCGGTTCCAGCTAGAACCCGTAAGCGGAAGTGTCGATCACATCGACCAAGCTTCCCCAGCAGGAAACCACCAGTCATCATCACACACCTTGGGGAGCGAGCCGTAGCACAGCCCTCCCATGACTCTGGGTTTCGGGGATAAACGGTGGGTAAAGCCTCCACCCCCCTAATGGAACAAGGGACTATGTCTACTCGACATAACAACAGCGTTGCACTTGTACTCGGTCTGTCATCGTATAACTGATCTGGGCGGTTGAGTTTCCTGGAACCCTACCCCACCCATGTCATAACATACATCATAATAAATAGCATAATAACCATATGAAAGTAAATAATGCATCACTCGCATACCATTTTATCTTTAGAAGTCCATGTCCTCGAGGCCCTCCCACCTCGTAGGATCCAGCTATCACTTAGCCGTTTCAACCTGTAAGTCAGTCCTCGACATACAATATAGGATATCATGCATAATCCTCGATATGTACACATATATCTCATCATAACATGACAACAATAAACTCATTCATTCGCCATGCACTTGGCATAACATTCATTATTTCAACATATATCTGTAACGGTATCCACGTACCCATCATTCAGTAATTTCCATATATTTGACATAATTAACACATGATACATATCTAAACATGACTAACAACCATAATACTATCATCACACACACACACACACACATATATATTGGCAAAATAATAGAACCATATGTCCACAGTGCCGTCAAACCGACGAGGTCTCACAATCAAACAAATACAACATATAATAGTAGTTCAGGTAGAAATGTCAAAACGGGGTGTTACAGCATGGGACTTGACGAATCTGATACATTTTTGGATGTGAATGGTGAAATTGTATCTGCTTGGATCTTTCTTAATTAACTCTCCATCGAGCTTGGGCATAAAACTTATACAAAAATACATATTACTACTATGTAAAACGTGATATTAGTCCTCACAAATCCACATTGGTGAAGCGAAGTCTTACAAAGTTGGATTTACGGTTTGATTAAATATAAAATTAGATGTTTGATGACATAGATTTTGACTTTTGATTTTACTTGTCTTGTGAAGTAGTGTGGTTGGCCTACGTCACTGGTTACCTCTTTATTACAGAGAATTGACTTGAGCCTTATTTTTTTTTAAGTCTTCAAGAATTCAGAGCGTTGTTCTACCTTCATTTAAATAACTAATAATTTCATTAAGAGTTCGAAAGTTTGGATTTAAGGTTTTACTTTAAATAAAACATTAGATGTTTGACTACGAGATCCAAAATGGGTTGGTGATGTTTTAGTTACCAGCGTTTTTGGAAAAACCTCCTTAGGTTCTGCGTGGAGAGTGGGTTTTATAGATCTGTTTTCTTTCTGAACATGATTCCCAGATCTCGTGAATATTCTAAATCTCGGATTTTCCTTCCGAATATTACCGAAAGGTTTGTGTGGATCTCATATGTTTTCTTCAATGTTCCTGAAATGGATAAGTATGACTATAAATCCGCAAACATGCCAAAGGAGTAAGATAGTTGTGTTCATTGTGTTCATGTGTGAGCTTTGCATTTCCATGTTACCTTAGAATTCATTTGAGATGTTACTTGCCAAAATATTAAGATCTGTGTATTAAAAAGGAAACATGGCTATGTTTGGATTTAATATCACAGTGTATTTTATTGGTAGAACCATTTTGTTTACCGTGATTTTCATTGCAGAAATGATTGGCCATATATATATAAAGTTGTATGTATATAATTTCACATGAATAGTGGGCTATGATTTATGGGTTACTTATAAAGTATACCTATTTGTTAGTACTAGTTGTGTTTGTTCATTAGTAGATTATAAATGAATGATGGCTATCTATAATACAGAATTGAATTAAGCCGATGTGTAAGACCTTCAAAAGGTAACACTCATGTTTAGAAGAAGAGTTAGTAATAAGGGGATTTAGTAGTTCATACTTATTAGAAGTAGGTTAGCCTTATGAATTTTCTTTAACATAATAATTTCCGCTCAAGGGTAACTATATTACCTTCTCATGTTATCATAAGAGTTCTACTTAAGGGTTGCTACCTTCAGATAGTGAATGAATAGGAGTAAGATTAGTTGAGTAGAACCTTGGAAATTAATGAAAAGGGTTTTCATACCTTGTACTTAAATTTGGATGAGGTTTTGGTCATGGCTGAATCACGGTTAGGAAATGGCTTAGAGACACTATCGGAGAATTTGTAGAAAGAAAAGTATGGCAACATTGATGTTGCGGATTGTAACCCTTTACGAAATAAAAGTCACAGGTTGTGACCATTTGGTGGATGTAACCCAAGATTGGGTGAACCACGTACTTTGGTGTCTCTTTCATGTTGTGCCTTACGTTGTTTTCCTTCGTTTTAATATTTGTATTAAGGCGGATTTGTGTAGGATTTCCACTAAAATGGTATCTTATATGCTGTAATTGATAATTCTTTATGCATCATGACCTTTCCTTACAATGCTAGTTTACTCGACAACTAAAAGAATGGATTTTTGGGATTTAAAGTCTCTTACAATTTCACTCAGAGTATGCGTCTATGGAATTATGGGAAGAAAAATATAACATTATGCTTACCATCTCTTTCCTATATTGGAACTTAAGATTTGTTTGGGACTCACTTGAATTGTGATGCCATGTAAACTTGAGTCTAATATGTTTGAGTTGCAGAACATGGTTCTTAAGGCTAAAAGTACATGTACAAAAAATCTCCTCATCAGTTCCATAGTGGCAAATAAACTCTTGCATAAATTGGAATACTTATTAAAGAAAATTCTCATATATGAGAAGTGTTTACATATCTTAGAAATGGTAGGAATTACAATGATCAAATTTAACACAGTTGATTCATGATGCTTCAAAAGTGCTTCTTAAGGTGTTGTAGTCTTATTTTATAATTCACACGTATTAAAGGATAGATTAGTTGTTATGGGGATGTTACAGAATCACCATAGATTTTTCCTGAAAGGAAGGGAAAAACAGAGCTATAGATATGCTAATTAAAAAAGTATGGATAGATCCTCTATCAACGCAAAAAGAGATACCGACCTTACCATTTTACCCTGGAGCACATGTGAGATACTTTATGGCTCTATCCTTGGATGGACCAATAGTCACAATAGCGTTCCTATAGCATTAAAGGAAAAAATAGCGGGGAGGAGGATCTGTACACTCGCCACGGGATGCATCGAGGATACAAGGAGGTGGATATTTCATCTATTCACTCCACACCTGCTAGGATGGAAGCACAGATTCTGGCATGGCACGCCATATGAAAACAGAAGAAAGGAGAGTGTAATTTGGATATCATGTCAGATGCCGGGGCATGCGCAGAGGGGAAGCGCCTCAACTAATGTAAGTTACTAATGAATGAGTTTGTGCAATACATTAATGAAGCCTACATAAGAACCTCACCCTTGTACGGCCATTTCCTTATTGCTTTCACAATGTTCAACTGGGAGCCACTCAAGGGCACAAGTTGGATCCCCAAGAAATCACTCTGGTCTCATCAGCTTCCAGACCATGGAGAGACAGTAAAGACATAGACAACAGATACTATAACGATAGAACCTTCAATGAGTGGTTTTATTAAATGGTGGAATCACCATAGATTTTTCCGGAAAGGAAAACACAAAAACTATAGATCTGAAATACAATCATGTAATCTCAAATATAGACATTTATCAATCCTATATTTATTTCAAACACGTCAAGGGACAACCATCGACCTGAGCATGGATTTCAATGGTCTCTCGCTTCGATTGTTCATGTGGAGGAAGGAACAATATATTAATTCGTGTAGTGTTTTTTTTTTCCATATATGAAATTGCAAACTTTATAATCACATGCAGTTGTCTACCAAACTCGTACAAAAAAACATACCACGATTTGAAGAGATTGATCTCTATCTCTCTGTACCGCGAATGGTTTTGGATACTTTTTCCTTTCTTTCGTATTTGCCCTCCTTTTCACGACTCATATTGGTGCTGGTAGAAATTTTTCCTCCCAGAACACAGAGGTCATTCTGCTAAGCACCCATCTCATTCTCCTCCAAGAACGCAGAAATTATTCCCCCCCACTCAAACTCATAGATCCTTTTTTTTTAAACAATTGCAGGCCAAGATTCCCCCCCTGATATTTCCTCCTTTATTAGTGCTTTATGGCAGAGGACATGCCATTTTTTTCAGCCACATGGAAACCATGCCCGAGAAAGCTCCTCGATGAGGATCTTTTTCCCCTTTTGTTTCCTTCTTTCTAGGGGAAATACTAAAATTAAATTTAGTTTTTTCCTAGAGTTACTTCGTGTTTTCTTTGGAAAGAATAAGCCCCTTTGATTTTCCTTGACATTATCTCCATCTTAGGTTAGGTATAACTTTCTATACTTAACACATCATTCCCTTCAGTGTTATTATATATATACACACACACAAACACACACACACACACACACATATATACTTACCTATAATGTTTAGCAACGTAGGGAGTCTCACTAACCCTTTTATATATGTATATATATTTATATAAATTTATATATATAATTAAATACGAATCCCTCCATATGGAAATCAAGGTGTAATATATGTCATCTATATTAAATCGGGGTGTATTGATATATACAATGATGATATCTTCTACCCAATATGGTTCCTTAATAATTGGTTGTTTTTCCCTCTTTGGTTCTTTTAGCTTTCAAGACAATTCCTTGACGCTTTTGGTCGAGGTATCCTCTCATATTATATTAGTTTTTAATTAACGAGGATATTATATATATACATATATTTTTTATAATTGGGCTAGTTATGGCGTGAATAGGAAATCCTTACATGATTCCATAATTAGGACGATACGAAGACTACGTCATCGAGCTTAGACTCCCTCGTTATTCTCTTTTCGCCCTCATGGGTCAAGTTGGCCACGTGTTAAGTTGTGTCACTGTATTATGTATCCTAAGTTTTTCAACTTAGGTAATTTAACTTAAATAAGCTGCAAGGTTTTGTTTCTGGTGGGGCCTTGGCCTTGATCTCCTCACCAGAACAAGTACAATAAAATTCAAAATTACAAAATTTATCTAGGGTATGCGGGAGGGTTATTACACATAACTACTTGAGGGATCTGAATTACAATTGCTTTAGTTGCCAGTATTCACATGTATTATATGACCAAGTCATAAATACACCCTAATTTGAGCTTCCCTATATTTTAAACATTTTTCACTTTATTGACTACTACTGGATGAGGTACTGGATTGTGTGCAAGGCTGGGTACCGAATTTGTGGAAGAAATATGCAAAATAACCAATGTAATATTTGGAATTTCGGACCTAACACTTAGGGGCATGAGCTCCATTGATTATGATGTTACCTTTATGTTTTATTTTGATATACTGGTTCAAAGACCCCACTGCATATGAATATGATGATTTGTTTGATATACTTGTGTAGTAAATAAAAGAGAGAGAGAAAGAGTTATAGCTGGAGAAGGAGGAGGATCAGTTTTGGGTTTTACCTTTTATCTTTTGGGGCATATATATTGAGGAAGCTTTTGCTCGGTTTTTCGCATTAGGGTTTTTAGAGGGTAAATCTTTGTGTTCTTTTTTGTGTGGTTGTGCTTGTCTATCTTTCAGTGATCTTTTAGCTTAGGGTTATTATGATAAATGTTTTAAGATCTGACCCCTGTTTGTTTGATTCTACAATTGTTCGACATCAAAACATATATTCACAATTGAGGGTTTGTACTTGTTAGTTTGTACTTGAAGGTTAAACATATATTCTCTATTCCTCCTCTAATTGCGTCAACCCTCTCAAAATGTAAAAAAATAAGATATTTCGAGAACCTTCTAGATGAAAGTCCTCGTGGAGGCTTATCCTAAATAAATGGAGTAGGTGGCAGTCATACCCTTCTAGCCTCTAGGGATGATCCCTAACCTTCCTCCCAAAGAATATCAACCCACTTGGTTTCCCTTCCGTATATAAGCAACCCCTCCCTCATGGATAGGGAGGACCAAATAAATCACCTTTATGTTGATCGAATCATTCTGAGTGTAAGAGGAAAAAGAGTATGGTATTGTAAGTGGGATATTGTAGATTTTATGATCATGAGTCAAAAGCATTGTATAATAATACTTCCTAGCTTACTTCTCTCCCAACTATTGTATGATAAGACTTAGTATAGATACAAAAATGTGTATTGGGTACATGACAAAGAACATCATCATCTTTCAATGATAAACTTGAGAGAGCCTAATGACCTAAAATATTGACATTAATTGATTAGATTAAGGAATATGAAAAATAAAAGGAAAAGGAATTTGCAAAGTTTTTCTATTCAAATGGGTAATGCATGTTCAATAATATTAATTTTTTTGAAATTGTGTTGGGAAATGCCCATTAGAAAGAAAATGAATTTTATATCTTATGATATTGCATATTGTGAGGATCTCAAGAATGCTAACTTATTATATCCAATACATATATTTTAAAAAGTTTTATCTTCTTCATGTAAGCATATATCATTGAAAAAATGACACATTGATGTTAACTTATTAAATACCATGCATATATTTTAAAAAGTTTTATCTTCTTCATTTAGGTACATATCATTGATAAAATGACACATTAGGTGTTAAAATGGTTCTTATTTCTTAAAATACTAAAAAAAACATTGGGAAAGCATTGTAAAAGAGGTGTATATCTTAAAATATTAAACTTATAATGCACAAATTGTACAACCCTTATAACATGAAAGCCATTAAATCCTAGCGAACAATCACTTCAAGTATCCTTACACCCATAACCCTTGTAATCTAAAATTCATATGAACTATAAACATTATGACCATTAGTCTCTAAGTTTTAAATATTTTAACCCTTAATCAATGTTAGTCCAATGTTCACCTAATAACTAGATGTCGTATATAATTTAAATCACAAGCTATCGCAGCACTGTGGGAAGGCTCATGCCATTGACGACATGGCCTTTACCCACGCTCTTGAATTAGTACTTTAACCAAACTAATCAATGGCATTCACACACAAAGCAACTCGTAAGGCGTATTCAACTCATTTTAAATACAGTGTTCAATAAAAAGCGTAGGAGTAAAATCACATGGACCATGACATTTACATTTTATCAAAACCATACATCGATTTACATAGAGTTTCCCAAATGTCTGTACACAGTTTCCATTGAAGGCCGAGGACAAGGTTTTACAGAGGGTGCCAATGGGCTATGGCACCATTGCTTGCAATGGTGCAGCCCATGGCTTTTAAAAGCCCAAAACCAAAACTAATGAGTTACATAACCAAATATAAACATTGCACAGAGACGAATGGCCTAAGTATCAAGTCACGGCATAACATCTCCAAATTAAACATAAACCAAGTCTGTATTCAATCTCGAAGGTGAAACGAAATTCACTACAGCATTAAACCCCAACCAAACAACCATGCGAAATGTAGTCCAACCACAGGATCGAAGGAGGACAAGCATAAGCTTGATGAGAAGGCTTACCGTGGCAACAAATGCAATGCTGTGAGCCAACTGTGAGGTAGCCACGCTACCCTCCATCCCTTTCGGTACCTGCAAGAAAACAACCAAATAAGGGATGAGAAGTATGCAATCGCTTCCAAACTGAAAACCAAACTAATGTACAGCCTTATGAGCTCACACGAGCTTACCTTCACAAGCTATGGCTCGATTTCATGGCCATACCTCTGCGCAGCGCCAAACAACGAAACCCCAAATTCCAAATACATTACACATCCATTGTGAGCCAAGCCTAAGGGGAAGGATGTCACATTTTCCCACAAGCATTAAATGCACGAGGATGGAGTCCATTAACATTCCCAAAAACCCACTCCCACAGTCACGAATCGCTACAAGGTATCGTTTCATGCCACCCTTCATACCATTGCTTGAAACATGTAATATATGGTTCATACCATATATTATGTCACTCCAAACTTTAAAACATCAACGTTAGCATAATACAAAGCTACACTATGATAGAATTATAGTAATACTAGTCATAGGTTGCGCTAGTTCCAATGGTTAAGACCCTTGATTAGGATTGTAGATAAGGTTTAGTGCATAGGTTAGAGCTTAGGGTTTAACACCATAATGTTAAGGTGTTTAGGCTTAAGCACCATGGCATACAAAGTATGCCATGTAAATCTCTCAAGTTATCAAATTCATGTCTCCTCTCTAACCATTAAATAACCTTCCAATAAAATAACATAGGAAATGTTAAGAGAGTATATAGTAAAATATACATAGCACGAAAATATATTAATGACATCTAATAATGACGAAAGTAAGACCATAATGAAGAATAATTAATATACAGGAAATTTAGTCATAAGGGCTAAATTAATGATAACCACGCTTACCAAATTTGAAAATCAAGCCGATAGGCAATGCAATAACTAGAAATAGTTTATCGACGACCATGGCTGTCAACACACTATACATCCAATCCCATCGCAAGTAATAAACTGCGTAAGAAAAAGAGATAGGTGCCTTAGTTCGATTGAACTAAGTAATCCCGCGTAACCAAGTAATACCTTACCTCTCACGTCGTCATGGGAGAACTATTCCCACCACTTCACCACTTTATCCCCATCAACAAAGTTAAGTTAGTTTATACTTAATAAATAGAGTACACATGTGGAGAGGTAAACAATGAACTATACAATTCATTAACTCACTAACAGTAGTAACTAAGATGTAAAATTAATTTAAGTAACATAATTTAGACATACGAGGTAAACGAACTAATAATCACTGAATGGATAAGAGATTAACAAGATAGTATGAGCAGTTTCTGAAGATATCGAAAGTTAAGTAGCGCATGTAATTCCGCATGAGTAATAATGATACTCTTTGGGTAGTTTTCTAGTAGCCTATAATTTTTTTTTTCAATTTTTGGGGACATTACATTGGATCTTGCAATCATTAGTGGTAGGTTGAGAGTGGGTATACATCATTGACCCCTGATTGTTTGATTCTACAATTGTTCGACATCAAAACATATATTCACAATTGAGGGTTTGTACTTGAGGGTTAAACATATATTCTATATTCCTCCCCTAGTTGGGTCAACACTTGCAAAATATAAAAAAAAGATATTTCGAGAACCTTCTAGATGAAAGTCCTCGTGGAGGCTTATCCTAACCAATTGGAGTAGGTGGTAGTCATACCCTACTAGCCTCTATGGATAATCCCTAACCTTCCTCCCAAAGAATCACCTTTATGTTGATGGAAATGTATTTGATTTTGGGCTTACTTCTTCTTTCTGTGTGGATGCATGCCCTTTCAGTCTGGTCGCTTCATACCTCACATTCTTTTTATCTTCAATTTCTTCAAAGTCAAAATACTTGTTTAAAGAATTGATCGAGTCCATGAGTTCTGCAACATTGAGATTACCTTCATACATAGGGCCTTAAACTCTCGGTCTGTTACTAGCATTCATTAGCATCTTCAATACTTTTACTTCTTCAACAACCTCCTCTTGCTTGTCTTGATATTATTCTTCCTCATCACTATTGTATGTATTTTATAAATTCTTTCTCTCCACAGCTTCCATCCTAGCGTGGAGTTGTCTTAATTCCCTTTGTGTGTTTGTCTCCGCAGCTAGTCTCCTTAACCACGTCCTATAGGGACTCAACATATTTGTCCTTGTCTCGGCGACATCTATACCAAAACTGATGGCGGGAACTAAATTTCTCTTCTTGAGACAAAACTTCTGCTTGAATTCTCCTTCTACAAGCAGGATTTCACAACTTTGCTCCCGTAATCAACTTTCTGCAAGGTTGGATTCTCCCAAAACCAAATTTCTGCAAGCTTGAGTTTTCACAACTCAATCTCCATAATTGATTTCTTCCACAACCATCATAATGCAAGCTTGAGTTTCCACAAACTTGACTTCCCACAACTCAATATCCACAATTGAGTTATTTCACAAACATCTTTCTTCAAGAAGCTTTCTGTAATTGCGGATTGCAGATGCACATACACCTTCCCGCTTTTCCATGATGGGCTTCCCAATTTTCTTCCCCCAACTTCCTTTTCCACAATTGTTTTGAAATTGTGTTGGGAAATTCCCATTAGAAAGAAAATGAATTTTGTATCTTATGATATTGCATATTGTGAGGATCTCAAGAATGCTAACTTATTATATCCCATACATATATTTTAAAAAGTTTTATCTTCTTCGTGTAAGCATATATCATTGAAAAAATGACACATTGATGTTAACTTATTATATACCATGCATATATTTTAAAAAGTTTTATCTTCTTCATTTAGGCACATATCATTGATAAAATGACACATTATGTGTTAAAAGGGTTCTTATTTCTTAAAATAATAAAAAAAAACATTGGGAAAGCATTGTAAAAGAGGTGTATATCTTAAAATATAAACCTTATAATACACAAATTGTACAACCATTATAACATCAAAGCCATTAAATCCTAGTGAATAATCACTTCAACTATCCTTACACCCCTAACCCTGGTAATCTAAAATTCATATGAACTATAAACATTAAGACCATTAGTCTCTAAGTTTTAAACTTTTTAACCTTTAATTAGTATTAGTATTAGAATCCATACTCCCCTAATTCTTATCTCTTATTACCTATAACCCATAAAACTTAAAAACCTTATAACTAAATACTTATTACTTATATAAACCCTAATTGTTAAAGTAGAATTCTTGTAATCAATATACCAATAATCCCTATAACCATTTTTACACCTAATTCCTAATCCATGCAATCATGTAATCCTAATTCTAAGATTACACAATTTTGTTCGTGAATTGAGATTTCATAACATAGAAAAAGAAAAATGTGCTTCTACAAACTAGAATACATTATGAAATATAATGGGAATTTCACACATAAATTATTGATTATTGTAATCCAATTAAACTAAAACTATCATTATGTATAAAAATACCATTTACATACTTTGTATCAATGAGCATTCATAGCATATGTATTATGTCGTTTAATGGCCAATATGCTATTGTGTATTTTGTCTTCCTAGTTTATGATATGATCGATTTGGTTTCTGAATCATACTATTCTTACCGAGAGTAAGAATGAGTGTGTATTTTGTCTTCCTAGTTTCTGATATGATCACTTTGGTTTCTGAATCATACTATTCTTACCAAGAGCAAGAACCAGAAGCATAATTTTGTGTTATTCTATCATAATGCCGAGAGAGATCGATAGTGTGGTCACCATAAGACATTAAGTGGACATGAACGATATTTGATTATGGAATTTTATGAGTATGGTATTGTGACTATAGAAGATCTCTGAGTTTGAGATAGTATGACATGATGGAGAGCTTCGTGATGGATCAAGACTTTTCCAAAAGTAAAGTGGGTTCCAACCTTCAAGGTAGAATCTGAAAGACTAGGATATGTTGATGACCTAACATGATGATGGAAGAATACCCGAATGATGTTTGGGATATAGTAACCGAACAAGAAAGCAAGAGTGTGGTATCCTCCAAATGGATCTACAAGATAAAACATGCAGCTGACGGAAGTATACTTCTAGATGAAAGTCCTCGTGGAGGCTTATCCTAAATAAATGGAGTAGGTGGCAGTCATACCCTTCTAGCCTCTAGGGATGATCCCTAACCTTCCTCCCAAAGAATATCAACCCACTTGGTTTCCCTTCCGTATATAAGCAACCCCTCCCTCATGGATAGGGAGGACCAAATAAATCACCTTTATGTTGATGGAATCATTCTGAGTGTAAGAGGAAAAAGAGTATGGTATTGTGAGTGGGAGATTTTAGAGTTTATGATTGTGAGTCAAAAGCATTGTATAATAATACTCCCTGGCTTACTTCTCTCCCAACTATTGTATGATAAGACTTAGTATAGATACAAAAATGTGTAGTGGGTACATGCCAAAGAAAATCATCATCTTTCAATAATAAACCCGAGAGAACCTAATGACCTAAAATATTGACATTAATTGATTAGATTAAGTAATATGAAAAATAAAAGGAAAAGGAATTTGCAAAGGTTTTTTATTCAAATGGGTAATCCATGTTCAATAATATTAAATTTTTTGAAATTGTGTTGGGAAACGCCCATTAGAAAGAAAATGAATTGTGTATCTTATGATATTGCATATTGTGAGGATCTCAAGAATGCTAACTTATTATATCCAATACATCTATTTTAACAAGTTTTATCTTCTTCATGTAGGCATATATCATTGGAAAAATGACACATTGATGTTAACTTATTAAATACCATGCATATATTTTAAAAAGTTTTATCTTCTTCATTTAGGTACATAGCGTTGATAAAATGACACATTAGGTGTTAAAAGTGTTATTATTTATTAAAATACTAAAAAAAACGTTGGGAAAGCATTGTAAAAGAGGCGTATAACTTAAAATATTAAACTTATAATGCACAAACTGTACAACCCTTATAACATGAAAGCCATTAAATCCAAGCGAATAATCATTTCAAGTATCCTTACACCCATAACCCTTGTAATCTAAAATTCATATGAACTATAAACATTATGACCATTAGTCTCTAAGTTTTAAATCTTTTAACCCTTAATCAATGTTAGTCCAATGTTCACCTAATAACTAGATGTCGTCTATAATTTAAATCACAAGCTATCGTAGCACTGTGGGAAGGCTCATGCCATTGACGGCATGGCATTTACCCACGCTGTTGAATTAGTACTTTAAACAAACTAATCAATGGCATTCACGTACAGAAAAATTGGTAAGGCGTATGCCTGTATCCATTAAAAACCCCAACTCATTTTAAATACAATGTTTAATAAAAAACGTAGGAGTAAAATTGCATGCACCATAACCATTACATTTTATCAAAACCCTACATCGTTTTACACGGAGTTTTTGAAATGTCTGTACACAGTTGCCATTGAATGATGAGGAAAAGGTTTTACATAGGGTGGCAATGGGCTATGGCACCATTGCTTGCAATGGTGCATCCCATGTCTTTTAAAATCCCAAAACCAAAACTAATGAGTTACATAACCAAATATAAACATTGCATAGAGCCGAATGGCCTAAGTATCAAGTCATGGTATAATGCCTCCACATTAAACATAAACAAAGTCTATATTGAATCCCGAAGGTGAAATCAAATTTGCTACAGCATTAAACCCCAACCAAACAAGCATGTGAAACATAGTTCTGCCACATGATCGAAGGAGGACAATCATAAGCTTGATGAGAAGGCTTACTGTGGCCACAAATGCAATGCTGTGAGCCAACTATGTTGTAGCCACACTGCCCTCCATCTCTTTCAACACTTGCAAGCAAACAACCAAATAAGGGATGAGAAGTATGCAATCCATTCCAAAATGAAAACCAAACTAATGTGGTCGCTTCCAAAGTATGCAATCCCTTCCAAACTGAAGTATGCATGCCCTTTCAGTCTGGTCGCTTCATACCTCACATTCTTTTTATCTTGAATTTCTTCAAAGTCAAAATACTTGTTTAAAGAATTGATCCATCCCATGAGTTCTGCAACATTGAGATTAACTTCATACATAAGGACTTAAAATCTCGGTCTGTTACTAGCATTGATCAACATCTTCAATACTTTTACTTCTTCAACAACCTCCTCTCGCTCGTCTTCATAGGATTCTTCCTCATCACGATTGTTTGTATTCTATGAATTGTTTCTCTCCATAGCTTCCATCCTAGCTTGGACTTGTCTTAATTCCCTTTGTGTATTTGTCTCCGCAGCTGGTCTTCCTTGACCACGCCCTATAGGGACTCAACATATTTTTCCTTCTCTTGGCGACATCTATAGCAAAACAGATGGCAGGACTTAAATTTCTCTTCTTCAGACGAAAATTCAGGTTGAATTCTCATTCTAAAAGTAGGATTTCACAACTTTGCTCTCGTAATTAACTTTCTGCAAGCTTGGATTCTTCCACAACCAAATTTCTGCAAGCTTGAGTTTTCGCAACTCAATCTCCACAATTGATTTCTTCCACAACCGTCTTAATGCAAGCTTGAGTTTCCACAAAATTGACTTCCCACAACTCAATATCCACAATTGAGTTATCTCAAAAACATCTTTCTCCAAGAACCTTTCTGTAATTGCGGATTGCAGATGTAGATACACCTTCCCACTTTTCCATAACGGGCTTCCCAATTTTCTTCCCCCAACTTTCTTTTCCGCAATTCTTTTGAAATTGTGTTGGGAAATTCCCATTAGAAAGAAAATGAATTTTGTATCTTATGATATTGCATATTGTGAAGATCTCAAGTGTGCTAACTTATTATATCCCATACATATATTTTAAAAAGTTTTATCTTCTTCGTGTAAGCATATATCATTGAAAAAATGGCACATTGATTTTAACTTATTATATACCATGCATATATTTTTAAATTTTTTATCTTCTTCATTTAGGCACATATCATTGATAAAATGACACATTAGGTGTTGAAAGGGTTCTTATTTCTTTAAATACTAAGAAAGAACATTGGGAAAGCATTGTAAAAGAGGTGTATATCTAAAAATATAAACCTTATAATACACAAATTCTACAACCGTGTGTACAACCCTTATAACATCAAAGCCATTAAATCCTAGTGAATAATCACTTCAAGTATCCTTACACCCCTAACCCTAGTAATCTAAAATTCATATGAACTATAAACATTATGACCATTAGTCTCTAAGTTTTAAATTTTTTAACCCTTAATCAATGTTAGTATTATAATCCATACTCCCCTAATTCTTATCTCTTATTACCTCTAACCCATATAACTTAAAAACCTTATAACTAAATTCTTATTACTTATATAAACCCTAATTGTTAAAGTAGAATTCTTGTAATCAATATACGAATAATCCCTATATGCATTTTTAAACATAATTCCTATTCCACACAATTATGTAATCCTAATTCTAAGATTACACAATTTTTTTCGTGAATAGACATTTCATAACGTAAAAAAAGAAAAATGTGCTTCTACAAACTAGAATACAGTATGCAATATAATGGGAATTTCACACATAAATTATTGATTGTTGTAATCCAATTAAACTAAAACTATCATTGTGTATAAAAATACCATTTACATACTTTTTATCAATGAGCATTCATAGCATATGTATTATGTCATTTAATGGCCAATATGCTATTGTGTATTTTGTCTTCCAAGTTTCTGATATGATCGCTTTGGTTTCTGAATCATACTATTCTTACTGAGAGCAAGAACTAGTGTTTATTTTGTCTTCCTAGTTTATGATATGATCACTTTGGTTTCTGAATCATACTATTCTTACCGAGAGCAAGAACCATAAGCATACTTTTGTGTTATTCTATCATAATACTAAGAGAGATCGACCGTGTGGTCACCATAAGACATTATGTGGCCATGAACGATATTTGCTTCTAGAATGTTATGAGTATGGTATTGTGACTACAGAAGATCTCTGACTTTGAGATAGTACGACATGATGGAGAGCTTCGTGATGGATCGAGACTTTACCAAGAGTAAAGTGGGTTCCAACCTTCAAGGTTGAATGTAGAAGACTAGGATATGTCGATGACCTAACAGGATGATGGAAGAATACTCGAATGATGTTTGGGATATAGTAACTGAACCGGAAAGCAAGAGTGTGGTATCCTCCAAATGGATCTACAAGATAAAACATGCAGCTGACGGAAGTATAGAGAAGTACAAGGCTAGATTTGTGGCTAGAGGTTTCTCTCATAAAGAGGGAATTGATTACGAAGAAACATTTGCAGCAGTTGCAAGGTATACTTTGATTAAAGCCATCATGGCACTTGCATCCATCATGAAGTGCGACTTACACCAAATGGATGTGAAAATAGCCTTCCTAAATGGTTTGATTGAAGAAGAAGTATATGTATAACAACCACAAGGATTTGAGGTTGAAGACATATGAAATCACGTATGCAAGCTGAAGGACCTCTATGGCCTGAAGCAAGCTCTCAGATCTTGGAATGGAAGGATAGATAGTTTCCTGACGATCATGGGCTTTGCTAAGAGTAAATTTGATCCTAACCTTTACTTCAAGGTTATAGAAGATGAACCTATCATACTATTACTATATGTGGATGATCTATTTCTGACAAACAAATTCTAGAATGCAAGAAGATGCTCGCTGAAGAATTTGAGATGAAAGAACTTGGCCTAATGCATTATTTCCTAGGTCTAGAAGTATGAGAGAACTCAGAAGGAATATTTCTCAATCAGAGAGAGTATGCAGTAGAGATATTGAAAAGATTCAATATGTTGGAATGAAAGTCCATGGCCACACCCATAGATTCCAACCTGAAGTTGTTAGCTGATGCCTCGTCAAAGTTAGTGGATGTGACTCAATACAGATAGATTATTGGGTCATTGATGTATATAACAAATACTAGACTAGACATTTGTTTTTCTATGAACACCTTATGTCAATATCTAGTTCAACATAGATGTGTTCAACTGATAGATGCAAAACATGTGATGAGATATCTGAAAGGGAATATAGACTTTGGTCTATACTATGATGGAAACCATGAGTACAGATTGTATGGATATATGGATGCGGATTGGGATGGAAGTGTTTCAAACAGGAAAAGCACATCAGGTGGATGTCATAGTCTGGGATCTACTATGATTTCATGGTTTAGCAGGAAACAGTCCAGTGTTGCTCTTAGCATGGATGAAGCATAATATATAGAAGCTTGCTCTGCTAGTTGTGAAGCCATATGGCTTCGGAAGCTGATGTCAGGTCTCATTGACCTAGAGATGGATACTACAGTGATTCAATATGATAACCATAGTTGTATAAAGATGATAAAGAACGCTGTGTTCCATCAAAGCACATAGAAATATGATATTTCTACCGATGAGATAAGATACATATGATGGTGTTTCAGTAATCCTATACTAAAGATATATATGATGTTTCAGTATTTACATACTGTAGATGCAGATGATGGTGATTCATACTGAAGATACATATGATGATGCTTTTAGTATTTCTATATTGAAGATAAGATGATGCTTTCAGTATTTCTATACTGAAGATATAGATGATGATGCTTTAAGTTTTCACATACTAGAGATACAGATGATGATAGTTCAATATTCACATACTAGAGATACAGATGATGATAGTTCAATATTCACATACTGAATATGTAGATGATGATGGTTCTGATGATGATGTTAAGAACCTGTGTCAACCCTCCTCTATATTTTGTTAGTATATTTTATCAGATGGAGATGCTTTGTAAGTCGTCCCATCGGTATGTTGTATTATCCCACATTCATGGGAGTAGGTAATTGTTGTTAAGTTGCCTAGTTATTATGTTTCATTATCCCAAATTCATGGGGGGTAATAGTTGTTTATATTAGACTTAGTATATAAGTATGTGGTGAGGCTAATGAAAGCATCAAATAGTTATTTTGTATTGAGCTTGCTCAAAGGAGGTTGCCCCCTCGAAGTGGCCCGCGATCAATAAAATATATTTTGTACTCCAATATTTATGTTATATCATGCATTCTCATTGTTTATTGCAGGAGGTTCTCCACATCTTGTATCAGAGCACTTTCCTTGGCACAAGTGGGAATTTTTTTTTTTGAAAAAAAGAGGGGCAAAATAGGGCGGCGAATTTCACATCAATTTTTGAATATTTCTATGTAGATTTAAGAAAAAAAATTTGCATATCTGAATTCCTCTTTAAAAAATACGCAGTTTCAAAAAAAATCATCTCATTTGGAGTTCTAAAAGTGAAGATATCGCGGATTTAAAATCAGCAATTTTTCAGAATTTCAGTGACGGCCGCGGAAATCGCAGAGCGAAAATATTTTGACTGGGTGCTCAGATTTATATTCTGATTTTGTGGGTAGAAGCAAAGCTCTAATTTAGGGTTTTTAAGCATTGGGTGGAATTTTTGCCACATTTTTTCTGGCATTGTGATTATTGCAGTAGTTCTTCTTCTTGTAGCAGTATTTTTCATTTGGATCAGGGAATAAACCCTATCCGCTTAACTGTGGGAAGTACTTGGGCACAGCCCTAAAACTCATTTTGAGGAGTACCACAGGAACCCCGAAGTAGCTAGCCATTGAGAGGACCTTCCAAGAGAAAAGGGAAACGACCCCCACCAGATTGACTAGATTCCCATCCGTGAGGAAAACCAAAGAGCTGTCATTTTTGGCCAAGTGGTTAGCAGTTTTACCTGTGCCGTGAAGTGAGGGGTACTACCCCAATACTCAATTTTTAGACAGCCTTGGTGGCCGAGCGACTACCTTTGAACCATTAGGAAGCTGAATATACCTGGGGTCAATATCTATTTATAGTTGATAACAAGTAGAATTCCAGAATTGTCACACATCATTTACTCCAATTAGTTGATAAAGCACAACTTTCTAGCACTGCCACATATCATTTCTTCAGAAAAAATAAAAATAAAAATAAAAATTATTCAGTCATATATTCCTTGATTTAGCTCCGTTTCCCTTGAAAATTCACTGTAACCCCTATCATTCCATTCTACATATTTCATTCATTGAGGATCCTATCCCAAGTCCACTTCTCGAAGCCCAAAATTCCATCTCCTTCTTTCACCCTACTTCTGAAATTCACATTTTTTGTTTCCTTGTCCCTCAGAAAGTGTCCACAACCTAGTTACCCACTCGCGTTGTTGCCAACTCAAAATTTTCCTTTTCTAAAACCCTCTCTGTTTTTGTTCTATTTTTGTTTTTCCACCCATTTCCCAAAAAAAAAAAAAAAAAAAACTTGCTTATGGTTGTCCCTCGCGCAGGGGAAAATAGAAAAATGGAAGAAGAACTTGTCACCATCAAGACCAAACTCGAAGATCTGGATCAAAGATTTCTTGACCTCCATATCAGGGACGATTTTAAGGAACCATACTTATTTAAAAGTGTATAAATGTTAGCGAATATTACCAATTCTTAAAATGCCAACTATAAAATGATTGGCAATATTTTTGAACAAATATTTTGATTTCCAAGGATTTTATATCGTTTATATAATAATTTGGCAATTTTTAGGGTGAAAATTTTTTACCCCATCAAAATTGGGCAAAACAGGGCTTCAAAAAATGCAAAATGGTGAATATTTTTTGGGAGAAAAACATGGAAAAATACCCCATTGGGCTAAAATTCACCACTAAAATTATCCCTACTCCATCTTCAGTATTCAGCCATGAGCAACCAGCAATAGCCCGAGTCTTGTGCAGGCACTGTGTTCTCTGCTTCCACCAACTTTTGTGGGCCGAAGAATGAATTCCCTCGCTTCAATGGCGATGATCCATGTAGCATACCCCTTATACCTCAATGCCATTGTGGGTAATGAGGGGTATATAGTTTTTTTACCATTGTTACTACAAAATGAGTCAATCATGTTAGTGTCATATTTTATATGGCATTTCAATGAAGCATGTCCAATCAAATTCGATAATGTCAAAACTACACGCCTTGTAAAACAATCACTGGACAATTTACATCCATCCTCCTCATCAGAAACCAAACATGCAATTTACATCCAATTTACTAGAAGATGGATATCTCTTAAGGGATTAATTATTTATTTATTAGTAAATCTTTAGCCACCATGTATCCACCATCAAGATACCTAGTTATTGGGCTATCATCCTCTTAAGCAAAACTGATCGATTCAACTAACTATTCATTGTTTATTTCTAAGTAATGAATCGTGTGAGATGCACTTTCATTCATATCAATAGCATATCTTATAACCTTCAATTGTACAACATTATATTCCTATTGATGACAATCTTCCTTAATGTAAATCCCTTAAGATATTATTCATAACCACAAGCATTACATTATCATAGTGCCCTGAACATGACCTACTAAGCGTATAGGAAAATCATTGGGATAACACTAACATTCTTTGATTATCTTTTACAATACCATAATCCATTTGCAGAAAAGTGTCATATGTACAAAATAACATGAGGAAGTAAAAGATTCAAACACATGAAAATGAGATAGACACAAATGTATGTGGTTCATCCAATATGTGGGCTACGTCCAGCAAACTGTTATATCATATATTATTCATTTAATAAGATAAAATACATTCCGCAACATTTTTGTTGCCATACTTACTTTCAGATATTCTCATGGAGTATCTTTAAGCTTATTAGTTAATGAAACCTGAACCTCTTGGTTCTGCAATTTCTTTGAATCACACAAAGGATCCATCACCAAATTTTTATGCCCGCAACATGAAATAAAGATTTTTTTAACCAGCTTTAAACTTCAAGACAAAAGACCTTCCTTCAGGACCGAAGAGACCTTCACAATAGTTTTCATACTCATAGCTTTTGGAATTTTGTGCTAACATCATATAATGTTCAAGTACTTCTAAAGGGGATGACAAAATGGATCTTATGCAAAAGAGCTACTCCATCATATAATAACCCTACGTTTCCTATTAGTCAGACGGTTATAGGATTTTGCATTCTCTATTTTCACCAAAATATATGTCCTTCTAGCTCTTATGCATGCAATAATCCATCATATCATAATCATACGACTCCAATATTTCCATATAGTTACTAGATTTCCTAGTCTTTATTTCCATGACAGAGATCGGATGCAAGCGAGCTAATACTAACCTTGCAATTTCTCCTGAGACTATCGTTATAAGTCGAGCATCCATCGAAATGACGATTCAAGGGTTGACCCAATAGTTATAGATTAATGAAGGCATTTAAGAAACACAACACCATTTTGCACTGGTCAGCAATCTGGGAGGGCACATGCAGGATTCTGATCTCGGATCTCACAGATCAGCCATTAGATGTACTCGCAACGTTTTAAGTGAGCAAGTTTGACCTCTATCATGTATATAAAAGTGGATCAGTTTAGTTGTAACCTATACAGTCCTATTCTAACCATTCGACGGCTCCGATATATATCTATATATTATATCAATCCCGCTCATCCAAATCGCAGAGAAAGGAGTTACCACATATAATTGTAACCTAATTATTTGAAAGATTATAAGTTCTGAAGAACGATCCATTTACAGGGAGGATGTTCGGTACCCTAGAGATGGAGTTGGGACTCTAGTCGCAATGGATCGAGCTAAGCTATATGTATGAAAAATAGAACATCGCAAACCTTAATTTTTCTAACAGGTATACATATTCGGATGCTAGCGAATGGTTATCTATGGTGTGTACAAATCATTTCGCTTCTGTTTTAAAGATGCCATTGCAAGCTTTAGGGCTGAAGTAGAAATAAATCGCATACCTTTGAGCTAAGATCACATTCAGAGTATACCAAAATTTATATAGGAATTTCAGACATTTTAGCTGCAAATGTATATATATAAACCCAGAAATAATGAGATCAGATGCATAAATAGAAGCATGAACCTCAATGCCCTCATGAAATGCAGACCCAAGTTTTACTGAAATTGTAGGTATAAGAGGCAGCATGGAATTCAATGCCGTCACATAATGCAGAACCCATTTTTTTTACTGAAATTGTAGGTATAAGAGGCAGTACGATTTCCAGTTCTATGAGAGGTAAACAAAATGGACTCAAAAATCGATTATAGATCTATCGGAGAAAAGCATTAGCAACGTACTTTCAGATCTATAAATATGCAAGCATAGATGTATAGGAGGATGTGAAATGTATTACCGTATCACATCAGTTACCTTCATGGTTTCTTCGCCAAACATAATTTTTTGGGGCTTTCATTCGAGAGAAACGCTCATATGCCCCCTCTTGCTCCATATTTCTACTGGATACGACATCCTCCCCTACGCACATATTGTGCTAAGCTTGGGTCATAGGAGCTCATTTACCAATGTTGGGAGGGTCGTGCGGATCCTCCCCTCTTCCCTTCCTGAGTTTTTCCCTCCTTACAATGAATTTTTGTTCCATATTAATAACAAAAGGTGGAAACGATCTTCCCTACTGTGCAGTAAGTTTCCACCAGTCAAGGCAGAAATGCTGCCATCAAATTTGTCGAGGAAGGTCTCCCTTAATTTCACCGTCAGTAATTATTTGAAAGCATGCGTCTAGTCAAAATGGAATTTCTTTTATTATTATTTTTTTCCGCCCTAAAAGTAATATTTCATTTAACTAATATAATGGTTAATGCAATTTCCTGTGTTGGATACTCCAGAGAATGCTTGTTCGGGAGAGTATTTTAACACCATAACTCTCACTTGTCTGAAAAGGACAAACCTCCTTATCATAAGTATTTTTAAATGATTATTCCTATGTATGCTGATGGTGCCATCCTTCTTCTTGTTATTTAATTTTAAGGAGGCTACGTAATACGGATATTACATCCTTCCCCCCTTAAGATAACACTGTCCTTGGTGTTCCAGCGTTTTCTTTGACCAAATTTCCTTCTTCTATTTCGTCATCTTTTCTTCTTTTCATCTCCTCGTTCTGAACCTCGTGAGATCTTTCGGTACTTCTCAAGTCATTGTCCTTCAAGAACTGTAGTTCCCTACAACAAGTTCGGGTCTAGTCCAATTTTCTTCAATACATCATGTCCAAAATTATAATTCAACTTAAACATAAGCCATAGATCCCTTTTGCATTGTAATAATCTGCAATTTATGGGACACTTTCTAGTTTTTATTGGTATCATGATACCCAATTATTTTCATAATGCAATTTATTCATCAATAAAACATAATTACTACCCTTTGGGTGTTGGTTTTATCTCCAACCTTTGGATATTTATGTTGTCCTCGACCTGAGGAAATCCTTTCTTCACATTACACATTAAGCATGTAACAGTCTAATTACTTGGAAATTCGTTGACACGTTTTTACGTTCGTTATGTTTTCCAAACTCTCCCTTGAGTTCCTTTTCCATTCGCGCATGGTCTTACAACAATTTCCAAGGTTACTCTCCCTTTTGACCACCAGTCAAAAGTTTTCTCCTCAAAGACATCAAACATCGTCATGTCTTCCAGATGTCTAGTTTTGCTTAGGTCTTTTCTTGCCACACCATATGCCTAACACCACTGTGCTCACGCGACAATCACTTGCCTAACACCATTGTGCTCCTGCAGCATATATGTCTAACACCAATGTGCTCACGCGGCAATCACTTGCCTAACACCATGGTGCTCCCGCAGCATTCAAATTTTTTCCTTGTTCATATTTAGTATAAATTTCAGCTTTGACTATTCGTAACACCCACTCCTTGGTGCTTACCATGAATTTACTGTCATTGTCCCGATTCGTGAATCGGCTACACGGTTAGTCAAAGCATCTATCGATAACCCAAAATTCCATTTAATTAATCATTAGAATTTCATAAGTTGCAACGATTTTAATCATCATTCATGAGTTATATAACCCTGTAAATCATCTAGAAAAATTACTCCTTACTTGTTTCTGAGCAATTGAGCGCAACTTATATACGCAAGCGAATTTATATACCGTAGTGCACATTTATTGCAACAATGGTCATTATCTTGGTGAAGCCTGCAATGTCAGTATATAAACAACATCATCCACATTTAATTCCTTGGTTGATAAAACCTCGAAATTCGGTAATTTATAATAAGTAGAACATCACCCATTCTTAACCTTATTATCTAAGGTAGCGAATATTTTTACTAACAGTCAATTCCGACTGATAGTGTTCCTAGCATATCCTGCAATGTTAGCATATAACGTTTAACAACATTCATAAACTTATCATTTTCAATATCAATATCTTTAGACATCCTTGCTCGGCTATATTTGGATAATTACTAGTGAACGGATATTCCAACTTTACAACACATTCATGCATGGCAATGCTAGGGACATGGAAATTCCAATAACATCAGTAATCCAAAGTAAACTGCTTACCATAATTTCCTACCTCAACTACTTATGTCATATCTTACAACTTTTCTAGTTCATTAAAATGAGAGCCTTTATATAGGTGTACTCTTTCTGTATGACCCGTAACATTTGGCACAACACATCATGCTATTTACCTTAGCTGTATTGTGGTCCAAGTTCATAAGCAGTCTAGTTTTTTTTTCTTTTCTTGAAGAAATACTGTAAGGAATGTTGTCGTTTTCGTGAAAATGTATCAAAAGATCAATAATACCAATGAAAATGTATAAATAGCTCAATAGTCTTTATGTGCATAACCCAATTTCTTGCACACTAATAATTATATGTAAAGGATACATTATAACAGTGGTATATTGTAGCTAACTTGAATTCTCTTCCTAAATAATTATGAAATTCAAGTCCTACCTTTACTTAGCATCTATTTAGCAGGCTAATGGTATTCAACATTCACAAGTTAATCAGTAACTTCTGATAAGAAAGTTAACTTTCACTTTCTGAGAATTTCTTGTTACACACAAGTTTAGAAACTAAATAACATTCACTTCTCTCATCATTCACTTATTATGTGTAACAACTAACCATTTCCTAGATTTTCATAGTTCACGATAGCCAGACTAAATTTAACCAAACATAATTCTTCCTTATGACATATCCATTCAGGACCCAAGTCGTATGATAGTTATATGCATACATATAGGTGAAAGAGTTTTGTCCAAAACTAGTGGACCCAAATCTTGAGAACCACTACTTCCTCCTACCTTTGATCTAAATGCTCAATTATCAAGTTCGTTTTTGGCTATAATAAGTCATACACCTTAACCAAATTATTCCATTACCAACATTTATATGCAATTGTAGTCATTCGACTATCATTTACCGATGTATCCATACGATTTAGTGCAATTTGTTTGTTCCTGGTTTACATGAAATTCCAAACGTAAAGAGGTGTTTCATAATTCATATAATCTTAGTATTTTTTAACACCACTAGCATTCATTCGATACCATTTGTATTTTGTAAAATCTTGACAATATAATATTTTCCTTTAGCATAGCTACTACTTTAGCATTACTTACTTTTGTCTTTAAACCATTTTACCATATGTGATAGTTTGCGGTAATTCTTTTAGAGAGTTTCAAGGGTAATACAGTTACTCCTAGATGATCAACCTGTCAAGTTTTCCTTTAATTGCTACCTTCCTATATTCAAGGAATTTAGGTAAGTTATATATGTATAATTTACAAACATACATATATACACATATTCCCTCACATAGCGATACCTCTAAGACTTTGGAGTATACTCTCATGAGCCACTCAGAAATAATGAACCCCAAATTAGGTCCAGAAGACTTATAATTGATATTCAATTCTCATTAGGTATTTAGGTAATTAGGTAACCCTTTCAATGCTACTCTTTAACAACATTATTCACCGTGTTTTACAATGTAACCTATCACAAATTCACATGGAATTTCTAAGATTTTTTTTTTAAAACATACCTCATGTAGGTTCTAAAGGTCACTTCTTTCAACAATTCAACTCCCACATTACTATAATAGAAATTACTATAGTACTTTAATTGACCATGAGAAGACTTCTATACTGCACTAACAATTTATTTGTGCAATTCAAATAGAGACAAAACAATCATCTTAGCCATTCATAAACCTCTTTGAAAGCAATAAAGGAAATAGCAAGATACCTATGTAATTACGTTGTCGGGCCTTACATGGAAGTGGCAAAGGTAATGGGCCATCTTCATTGTGATTTTGAGAATATGTTCCACCTTCTCTTGCACAACTAAAAGGTCAATAAATCTCTGTGTTAAGGTACCTGTGTTTGTAGAACAATGTGAACTTGTTGATTTTCTGTTATCACAAAGCAAAACTCAATTGTTAGTTCCTAAAACAAAATATGTAGGAGCATTTTGACCCCAGATAGGCTCAAGTGTTTCAACTCTCGCTCTGATACCACCTGTAGCATACCCCTTATACCTCAATTCCATTATGGGTAATGAGGGGTATATAGTTTTTTTACCACTATTACTACAAAATGAGTCAATCATGTTAGTGTCAGATTTTATATGGAATTTCAATGAAGCATGTCCAATCAAATTCGATAATGTCAAAACTACATGCCTTGTAAAACAATCATTGGACAATTTACATCCATCCTCCTCATCAGAAACCAAACATGTAATTTACATCCAATTTACTAGGATTTCTATTGATAACATAACCAAACATGCATATTATGCCTTCTAGTATTCATATGATTACGTAATCCCCTCAATGGCAGAATACTTAGGTGTAGCAATTAACGTGTCATTTGATAACATACTCCAATGTTCTTTTAACAACATTTTCATCTACATTAACCTTCGACTAACAATATGGATCTCTCTTAAGGGATTAATTATTTATTTATTAGTAAATCTTTAGCCACCATGTATCCACCATCAAGATACCTAGTTATTGGGCTATCATCCTCTTAAGCAAAACTGATCGATTCGACTGACTATTCATTGTTTATTTCTAAGTAATGAATCATGTGAGATGCATTTTCATTCATATCAATAGTATATCTTATAACCTTCAATTGCACAACATTATAGTTTTCTTGATGACAATCTTCCTTAATGTAATTCCTCTAAGATATTATTCATAACCACAAGCATGACATCATCATAGTGCCCTGAACATGACCTACTAAGCGTATAGGAAAATCATTGGGATAACACTAACATTCTTTGATTATCTTTTACAATACCACAATCCATTTGTAGAAAAGTGTCATATGTACAAAATAACATGAGGAAGTAAAACATTCAAACACATGAAAATGAGACAGACATAAATGTACGTGGTTCACCCAATCTGTGGGCTACATCCACCAAATTGTTATATCATATATTATTCATTTAATAAGAGAAATGAAAACTCAAGCTTGCATAAATTTGGTTGTGGGAGAATCCAAGCTTGCGGAAAGTTGATTATGAGAGCAAAGTTGTGAAATCTTGCTTATAGAAGGAGAATTCAACCAGCATTTTCGTGTGAAGAAGAGAAATTTAGGTCATGCCATTAGTTTTGGTATAGATGTTTCCAAGACAAGATCAAATATGTTGAGTCCGTGTAGGATGTGGTCAAGGAAGACCAGCTGCGGAGACAAACACACAAAGGTGTAATTTTATTTTTATTTTTTTATATATTTAAAAAGATATCTTCTTTATTTTTATTTTTAATAAATTTAAATTTAAAATTGATTTATATCGATTTGTTATTAATTTATTTTTTTTAATTATTTTTTTAAACATAATTATTTAATATTTTACATTAATTATTAATTTGTTTCATATTTTAATTCTTAATTATATTTAATTTATTTAAATTTTTTAATTAAGTTATAACTTATAAACAAACTTAAAGTTCATTATTATTATTTTTTAATTTAATTTTTAATTATGTTTTTTAATGTTTAATTAATTTTATAACTTATAAACCGACATAAATAACTTAACATATTGCTTGATGTAACGTCACATATATATATACCAAACACCAGCATAACATTTGGACAAATAGCTAAATTTGTGTTCTAACTCATAGTTCATAATAACAGGTCTAAAGAGATCGATCGAATTTGCATACAGTTATGAATACGGTAAATATGAGAAATTATAAAAGTTCCAATGGGTTTGATGGGGCTGCCTTCGAAATTGATGACGAAGTATTGCAAGAAGTGCTCTGACGGCCATTGGAATTAATCGATTTAGAAATTTCCTTGGCTTTTTCCACGGTAGGCGGCTGCCGTGATGTGTTCAAACCATTCCCTCCCTTTATTTTTGGAAAAATGGAGATTACAAACCCTAATGCCAATCTGAACCAAATTGCAAACCCTAGTGACAATTTGACGAGTATTATAAGATCATTTCCTTCAGTTTCGGAGATGAGATTATCCACCAATGAAGATGAGTTGAAGACAAAGCTGACGAAATCATGGTTGAAAACCCGAGCCAGAAAACCAGCGCAAAAATTGGGAGACGATTATTTTGGGAAGGAAGTCTGGCAGCTTCCATATGACGTTTTTAGATTCATCTTGTGCACCAATAGACCGTCATTGGTAATTCTATCTGACGATGATGACAAAGTTTTAAAACTTGATAATTCGCATTCGCAGATTTATAGTTCATTGGTTACCTCTGCACATGTGTACTCTATTTATTAAGTATAAACTAACTTAACTTTGTTGATGGGGATAAATTGGTTGAGTGGTGGGACTAGTTCTCCCATGACAACGTGAGAGGTAAGGTATTACTTGGTTAGGCACCTCTCTCCTTTTTTTACGCAGTTTATTACTTGCGATGGGATTGGATGTATAGTGTGTTGACAGCCATGGTCATCGATAACCTGTTGCCAGTTATTACGTTGCCTATCGGCTTGATTTTCAAACTTGGTAAGCGTCATTATTGTTAATTTAGCCATTATGGATGAATTTCCTGTATATTAATTATTCTTCATTATGGTCTTACTTTCGTCATTATTAGATGTCATTAGTATCTTTTCGTGCTATGTATATTTTACTATATACTCTCTTAACATTTCTTATGTTCTTTTATTGGAAGGTTATTTAATGGTTCGAGAGGAGACTTGAATTTGATAAATTGAGAGATTTACATGGCATGCTTTGTATGCCATGGTGCTTAAGCCTAAACACCTTAACATTATGGTGTTAAACCCTAAGCTCTAACCTATGGACTAAAACTTATCTACAATCCTAATCAAGGGTATTAACCATTGGAACTAGCACAACCTATGACTAGTGTTACTATAATACTATCGTACTGTAGCTTTGTATTATACTAACATTGATGTTTTAAAGTTTGGGGTGACATAATATAGGGTATGAACCATATATTACATGGTTTAAGTGATGGTATGAAGGGTGGCATGAAACGATACCTTGTAGCAATTTGTGACTATGGGAGTGGGTTTGTGGGAACGTTAATGGACTCCATCCTCGTGCATTTAATGCTTGTGTGAAAATATGACAACCTTCCCTTAGGCTTGGATCACGATGGATGTGTAATGTATTTGGAATTTGGGGTTTCGTTGTTTGGCTCTACGCAAAGGTATGGCCATGGATGCGACCCATAGCTTGTGAAGGTAAGCCCACGCGAGATCATAAGCCTGTACATTAGTTTGGTTTTCAGTTTGTAAGGGATTGCATACTTCTCATCCCTTATTTGGTTGTTTGCTTGCAGGTGCCCAAAGGGATGGAGGGAAGCATGGCTACAACACAGTTGGCTCACAACATTGCATTTATGGCCAGGGTAAGCCTTCTCATCAAGCTTATGCTTGTCCTCCTTCGATCCTGTGGAAGGACTATGTTTCACATGGTTGTTTGGTTGGGGTTTAATGTTGTAGCAAATTTGATTTCGCCTTCGGGCTTGAATACAGACTTGGTTTATGTTTAATGTGGAGGCGTTATGCCATGACTTGATACTTATGCCATTCGGCTCTGTGCAATGTTTATATTTGGTTATGTAACTCATTAGTTTTGGTTTTGGGATTTTAAAAGCCATGCGCTGCACCATTGCAAGCAATGGTGCCATAGCCCATTGGCACCCTGTGTAAAACCTTGTCCTTGGCCTTCAATGGAAATTGTGTACATACATTTGGGAAACTCTGTGTAAATCGATGTATGGTTTTGATAAAATGTAATGGTTATGGTGCATGTGATTTTACTCCTACGTTTTTTATTGAACACTGTATTTAAAATGAGTTGGGGTTTTTAATGGATACAGGAATACGCCTTACCAGTTGCTCTGTGCGTGAATGCCAATGATTAGTTTGGTTAAAGTACTAATTCGACAGCTTGGGTAAAGGCCATGCCGTCAATGGCATGAGCCTTCCCACAATGCTGCGATAGCTTGTGATTTAAATTATATACGACATCTAGTTATTAGGTGAACATTGGACTAACATTGATTAAGGGTTAAAAGATTTAAAACTTAGAGACTAATGGTCATAATGTTTATAGTTCATATGAACTTTAGATTACAAGGGTTATGCTTGTAAGGATACTTGAAGTGATTATTCACTAGGATTTAATGGCTTTCATGTTATAAGGGTTGTACAATTTGTGCATTATAAGTTTAATATTTTAAGATATACACCTCTTTTACAATGCTTTACCAAGGTTTTTTTTAGTATTTTAAGAAATAAGAACCCTTTTAACACCTAATGTGTCATTTTATCAACGCTATGTACCTAAATGAAGAAGATAAAACTTTTTAAAATATATGCATGGTATTTAATAAGTTAACATCAATGTGTCATTTTTTCAATGATATATGCCTACATGAAGAAGATAAAACTTGTTAAAATATATGTATTGGATATAATAAGTTAGCATTCTTGAGATCCTCACAATATGCAATATCATAAGATACAAAATTCATTTTCTTTCTAATGGGCATTTCCCAACACAATTTCAAAAAATTTAATATTATTGAACATGGATTACCCATTTGAATAAAAAAACTTTGGAAATTCCTTTTCCTTTTATTTGTCATATTCCTTAATCTAATCAATTAATGTCAATATTTTAGGTCATTAGGTTCTCTTGGGTTTATCATTGAAAGATGGTGATGTTCTTTGGCATGTACCCACTACACACTTTTGTATCTATACTAAGTCTTATCATACAATAGTTGGGAGAGAAGTAAGCCAGGGAGTATTATTATACAATGCTTTTGACTCATGATCATAAACTCTACAATCTCCCACTCACAATAACATAATCTTTTTCCTCTTACACTTAGAATGATTCCATTAACATAAAGGTGATTTCTTTGGTCGTCCCTATCCATGAGGAAGGGGTTGCTTATATAGGGAAGGGAAACCTTGAGTGGGTTGAGATTCTTTGGGAGGAAGGCTAGGGATCATCCCTAGAGGCTAGAAGGGTATGAATGCCACCTACTCCAATTATTTAGGATAAGCCTCCACGAGGAATTTCATCTAGAAGGTTCTCGAAATATCTTATTTTTTTATATTTTGAGAGTGTTGACGCAATTAGAGGAGGAATAGAGAATATATGTTTAACCCTCAAGTACAAATTAACAAGTACAAACCCTCAAGTGTGAATATATGTTTTGATGTCGAACAATTGTAGAATCAAACAATCAGGGGTCAGATATTAAAACATTTAGCATCATAACCATAAGCTAAAAGATCACTGAAATATAGACAAGCACAACCACACAAAAAAAGAACACAAAGATTTACCCTCGAAAAACCCTAATGGAAAAAATTGAGCAAAAGATTCCTCAATATAGATGCCCTAAAAGATAAAAGATAAAACCCAAAAATGATCCTCCTCCTTCTCCAGCTATAACTCTTTCTCTCTCTCTCTCTCTTATGCACTACACAAGTATTAGGTCCAAACTTCGGGATATTACATTGGTTATTTTGCATATTTCTTCCACAAATTCCGTACCTAGCCTTGCACCCAATCCAGTACCTCATCCAACAGCAATCAATAAAGTGACAAATGTTTAAAATAAAGTGAAGCTCAAATTAGGGTGTATTCATGACTTGGTCATGTAATACCCGTGAATACTGGCAGCTAAAGCAGTTGTTATTTGGATCCCTTAAGGAGCTATGACCTTGCTATCAGTGGTATGGAGATTATAGTCAGAGATGTCGGAGAATCCACTCAATTTGGAGTGTGATCGCTTAAATAAAGGCCTTTGTTTCTCCTGTTATCTTTTAATTGTTATGGTCCTATTTGAAGGGTCGATCCTTTTAGTGGTCCACCCATATGTTGTAGCCTATATACAGTTGATAATAGTCTTAACATAGGGACACAGAGAGATAAAACTATTATGTGATACATTTTTTAGCTAATAGTTAAATCTTGTTTAAAGTTTTTATTCATTTCGTGAGCAATGTTTAGAGGAGGGGCCACCTTCATATGGTGTTGGTACATTGCTTTTGAATATCGTTATTTGCATAGATTACAGTAAGAATTCCTTTTTATGCATTATGTGGTTATTGCTAATTTGTGTGTTATTATTGAGGGTTTCCATAAACGAAAATAGAACAAGAAGGATTTGAACAAATTGAAGGCTAAATGTTGTAGGTTTCATTGAATGCTCTTATGTAAAGTAGAATATATATACATACACTTTCTTTCTTTTGTACTTATTGATTAAGCAGCAAAATAACATAGTATAGATTGTTAGTTTGCTGGAAGTTGTAAGAACTTAAATTATCATTTTTTTCTTCTTCTGAAATTATCATAGGATCTTAGGTTAGTTCATCTTACCTAGCACAAAGAGTGTATCAACAAAATTTTTACTAACATCGGTTGACAATTTAATTAAGGGTGGTATATTTTACATGACAGTAGTCATTTATAAATATTCCTAAATATTCATGATCCTTTTAAACTATAGGTCTTATTAAGTATGTCATATTTTTGTTTGGTAAACTTAATCTTCACCTTTATTAGCCATGGTGTCAATTTGTCTCATTTTTTATTAAATACTTTTAATATCTGTAACATCCCTCTTGTAAACTCTTGAATGTGTTGTAAACTTTTGAATTTTATTGCACTTAATTTTTGTTGGTGAGGAGCTCAAGGCCAAGGCCCCACCAGTATGAATGGTGTTATACACTTATGAGACCTAAGGCTGTCACGCAACCTCATCGACAAACAACCAAATCCACTAAGAGGGAGAGGCCATGGTTAACTTTGCCTTGGTGATCCAAGAAAGTGTAACGTAGGTTCTTTAAAATTTCGAAGTGGTAATGGGAGGAAGCTAACTACCATAGACAATGATAATTGTGTAGCGATCAACTTATTTAAAATTTTTAATTAAGTTATAACTTAGAAACAAACTTAAAGTTTATTATTATTTTTTTTAACTATGATTTTTTGAATGTTTAATTAATTTTTATAACTTATAAACTGACACAAATAACTTTACTAATATATATAAGTA
>LPNX010000811.1:18808-155989 GCA_001517045.1 Pseudotsuga menziesii | reverse complement strand
ATTGGATGAAAGGCATGTATAAGGACGGTCTTCAAGTTGTGAGTATATGTGAGGCTCCAGCTTCATCATTAGCAAAGACAGGGATTCTCAGATCATTTGGTAAATTCATGATATCTAAAGAGCACCAGGAAATTCTGGCTCTAAGATATTTGCTTGTCTTCGGCAAGGATGATAAAATTCCAGAAGCAAATATCGTTGATGGAAACATAATGTCTTATGGCGACCACACTGTCGATCTCTCTCAGCATTATGAGAGAATAACACAAAAGTATGCTTCTGGTTCTTGCTCTCGGTAAGAATAGTATGATTCAGAAACCAAAGCGATCATATCAGAAACTGGGAAGACAAAATACAAAATAGCACATTTATCCAAACTAGTTTGTTCCAATACTGCATATTGGACATTAAACGACATAATACATTTATGATATGAATGCGCATTGATACAAAGTATCTAAATGGTATTTTTATACACAATGATAATGATAGTTTTGATTTAATTGGATTACAACAATCAATAATTTATGTGTGAAATTCCCATTATATTTCATAATGTAATAATTTATGTGTTGAATTTCCTATTGTATTCTAGTTTGTAGAAGCATATTTTTCTTTTTCTACGTTTGTAGAAGAGCAACTCGTGAATGGGCATGAAATTTTTCTCAAAGAACAAGAAAAATTCCAAAGACTTTCAAACACTGAGACAAGTATGAACCAGGATGTAAGATCACATATAGACTTCAAGCAAAGACTGGTCAGGGGTGACAGAAACAACCTACAGCAGTCCGGGCTCCCCACCGGAGTCGCCAATTCGGTTGTACATGATTACACACCTAATAACCATAGGTCTGGGGTTACCAACATACTCAATCAACTTGGAGACAATTGAATCTAAAGTGCAGTAAAGGAAATAGGAGGATTAGAAAGACTTACTCAATTAACGAAGGTCGATCCTTGCTAGTCCTCTTTCGCTCTGCTTCACCTTCAAAGTCTTCAAGGTTGCTCCTCTTTCACCTGTCAAGAGTAAATATTCTAGATACAAGATGATTCATATATATATAAGTAGGTTAGATAAATCACATATAATATGCAGAAACATAAACATTTATCAAACCAAGATACATGAAACACATATGGAAGAAGGATTCTCTTTATTATCAATAATGGAAAGAGTTCAGATTACAACCCAACGCCTGAGACAAGGACTCCTCTGCAACCAAAGGATTCTGAGTTCCACTGCTCCAAATACTTTTGTATACAATCCACTAGCATAACTTTGCTCTCCAAAATCTATATATCAAACATCCTCTCTAAGGCCTGTATTTATATGGAGGAAATAAGGCAGTTTCGAAGGTTGAGGAAGTTGAGACAGTTAAGGTAATTTAGGTAAATGACTTAACTAATCTCAGATCATCGCGTGTTTTTATTTTTAAATGTTAAGGAACATATTCGCGGGTATGTAGAAGGACAACCCGAGAATGATTCACGACTTGCTATAAGAGCAACCCGCGAATACATCCATTCGCGACTTGCAGCAACCAACACTCGTGAATGATCCGTGAGTTGTACACGTAGAGAGTCGTGAATACAACTTAACATAGAAAAATGGCAAAGTAACCAGCTGGATGGAGGAGAAATGTATTATAGTAAGCCAATCTATAGTGTTATGGGCAAACCTCAATCCATAGATGTCCTTTTGTGTGCCAACATGAGGAATGTCGGCACTCGGACGGAGAGGTGCCATTCAGGTGGATAACAGATGCCCCCTGATGTGTGAGGTCAGAGGGAAACGATGGATGAAATACATTATAATAATCATCATTGGAGAACTCAGAAATCCAATGGAACAGAGAGAGTACCTGAAAAAAATACATAGTAATGTCATATACAAAGTTACATCTGAGGATGCTATGTTCAATGTACTGGAACACGAGCTCCTTTACAATATTTGAATACATCATATAATACGGGTATAAACCACGTATATTACAAAAGTGGATCAAAGCCACAATATACAATGATGAGGCTTCAAAGATCTGGAAGCTGTGTATAGGAATAGAACATAATCTTGCGCAACTTAGTCCATAGGTGAGGAACTAAGGTCTTCATAAAGGATCCCAAAGAACCAGTACAATCCAAGCCATGTGAATAAGGGTAAACTGAAGTCGAACATGGAAATGATGCAACCGTTTGTCAATCAATAGATGATAATCAACAACTGAATCAAAGGAATTCACCAATGATGAAAGTGAATCCTGAGGTACCATCGTCAAAACTCTAGGTATTCATCATCAGGAAGTGCTGAAACGGAACCATGCTATGATAAGGAAGGCAATAGATCCTCCAACGAATCACAAGAGTGACTAGGAACTGGTCAAAAGAAGGGAGACACAAATAGATAACAGATATAACAATGATGGGATCAGGCTATAAAATAGACATTGGGAAGAGTCCTTGAACAGTGAGCACACCACAGAGATGACCCAAGGCAACGTATAACTTATAAAGAGAACAACTAGACTTATCTGTCATGTAGGAGACATGATCAGATTCCCCAGGTATAACGGACAAGAGGAGGAGTAAGAAACTCAAAGTAATAGCTGGACACAAGTGGACACTGAAACATGGATATCGGAAAACAAAGAGTGCTATGTTCAAGGATGACATGCTGCCATTACTAAAAACAAGAGAAAACTTCTTCCTTATCTTCCTTGTTAAATTTTAACAAGTCCAGGAAAGTAAACTTGGGACCATCTTCATTTTTGGCAAGCTTGAAGAAAAGAAAGAAGAATGCTTGATAAAGCACTGATTCATGGATTTTACGAGCCCGAACTAGTACATGATCGATGGTGTTTTCATAGTTTAGAGAGTCTGAAAACTCCAAAAAAGACTCTAGGGGGGTCCTTTTTTGTACAATTTAGTCTCTTGAGGCCGAAAAAGTATAAAACAAACCAAAGAAGAACTCTCTTAACTTCCGAAGAAGAAAAGGCGCACCTTTTTCGTACTTAGTCAGGAAGGTCCGAAAAAGGTTAAATTACTACCTACCCAACGCTCCTTCAAAAGCAGCATATAGCCTGGGTTTTACGAGTGTGAAGGAAGGCAAGATCAGTCGGAAAGATCAATTTGATTAAGAGAAATGGGGCTTACAACAATAAACTCAATGCTTTGTTCTTTAGTGTTTAACGAGCATGACAAAGACATTAAGTACACTCGAAATGTTTTTCATGTTTTGGTCCAGAGCACGAAAAAGAGAAAACTAAGCTCATACCGGGGGTTCCTTTTCCGTAAGTTTAGTCCCTCAGGTCCGGAAAAGAGATAAACCTATGCCTGAGAATACTCTTCTCAATTCAAATAGAAAAGAGAGGGATCCTTTCTCGTATTATTCCACATGGTCCGAGAAAGAGATAACCTACCACCAATGTGGATGCCCATTCACATATTCTTAATGAGCCTGAATGGACAAGTTTACTCGGCAGTCAAGTCTATTTTAAGGAGTCAGACTTGGGCCTAAAGAAACTCAAAATCTTTCCCGTGAAGTTTTAACGAGTCCGAAAAAGTCAACTCGCGGCCTCCTTATTGTTTTTAATGAGCTCAAAGAAGAGCATAAAGAATGCTCTAAATGCGAGGAGACGAGTGTCATAGACAGGTGAAACTATTTCCAAGCGCAAGGAACAAACCTATGCATAATGCAAGGAAAGTGAGCAGGATAAGGACACTCGGGAAACGTCTCCTCAAGGTAAAAGGTGTCAAGTTGCAAAGGCAAAATGATACAAGGCTGGGCGATAATGAGAACAAAGATGAGGGCTTATAAAACGGGCTAAAAGCGTGGAAGCCGACATCAGGCTCATAAGTGCGAGCAGGGCACATGCAAATGCAATTACAACTTGAAGCACAAGGCGAGGCCAGTAAACAATTGTGAATCCAACTACAAATCATGTCTCCAAGAAACAACAACATCAGGATCATATTCAGAAGAAACGATCCGATGCAAGTCACTTTGGCAGAAACGCATGTGACTTTGCTATCTTCTATAAAAGGTAAATTCAAGGCAGAATCAACGGAAGAAGATTCTATAGAACCAAGGCTCGAGGGTTTATAATCAATAAGATCAACCTCAGAAGGAGAGCAAAAATCAACAAGGGAGATAGAGTCTCCAGGAACAAACTCAGTATCACAGGAGTTGAAAAATTCATAAGAAAAATCAAACTCATCATGATCACTGACTTGCTGTTCAAAGGAAGAGTCAAAAGTCTCAACAAGACCGACATAAGAAGAAAGGTCAGGCTTACTAGGCAAATCAGGGTTAGACTTAATCACAACTGAACTAACATCCAAAAGAAGGTCAGACTGTATCAAAGACTCTAGGAAGACTTCATCCGAAGGAAGGAGATTATCTGAGATAGGACACATGTCCAAACTTTCAAATGGATTGACAGAATGGAGAGCATGCTCCATAGGTTGTATAGAATGACTCACCTGATCAACTGCTGGGACCAAGTCCTGAGAAGGTAAGCATGAAAACAGAGGCTGCTTCTCAGTAGCAATTGAACATAAAGGACAAGAGGCCACATAGTTCACCTGTGGCGGGGTAGTGTCTATAGAAACACTGGGAATCAATAAAGGAAAGACCTAGTCTCTAGTTGGGTCAGGAGACGGATCAAGAAAATCCAACTGATCAACAGTGACAATTTCTTCGCCATGATTAAAGTACATCACACGAAATAATGTTGACACCAAAGCTTGCATGTCATAGACATAATCACGTCCAAGGAGCATATTGAAGTTCGAGGGGTCTTCTATCACCATGAAGTCAACTAAGACGGTCTTCCCACCCAAAGTAACAGGTGTTTGAGCAAGAATTCCCAAGGCTATACAAGTTCTTCTATCAAACGCCAGTAACGGACTAGCAGTCGACACAAGGCTGGGAGATCCCATGCCTCGCCAACCACGAGCAGACAAAATACTAACTGAGGCTCCTTCATCAACAATACAACGAGCAATCATGTAAGGTTCAACTTTGACCTTTATCTGGAAAGGTGTCGTAGAAGGAAGGTGCGGCTCAACTAGGCTATCCCAATCAAAGGAAGCAATCCGAGAGCTTGGTGGGGGTTGATCCGAAGCGAGTTCAGTGCCCCCTTGTTCAGTAAGTTCTAAACTGACAGTGAAGAAAATGTGACTAGTAGACACTTCACTCTCCAAAGGAAGAGTGGGATTGATCGACAATGGAATCGATTCAACTGCTTCGTGAAAGCCACTCTTCGAAGGGAGAGTGGGATTGACCAAATATTACATTGGTTCAATCACATCAGGATCACTCTTCGAAAGAAGAGTGGGATCGACCAAATCTGAGATTGGTTCGACCACTTGATCAACCAAAGGTTGAGTAGGTTGTTGAGAAACTATAGGTTTTTCAGGAGAAGGAAAATCTTGAGTCTTGGATCACACTCTTCGCACCTCTGCGATAGCAGGGCATAGGTGAGTAAGATGATCTCCCTCGCATAGCATACAAGGGAACTTAATTTTGCACTTCGAACGACCAATTTTCTCAACTGTGTCAACATGACTAGCAGTGGCTGACTGTTTGCTCTCAACATGACTTGCAGAGGATGAGAGTTTACCCCCAGCATGAACTACAGAGGCTGGGTGACTGGGTCCAACCTGACTAAGAGAGGCTAGTTGTTGAAAAGCTTCAGAATGTTAAAAAATGGGATGACCATGAATCCAAACTCTTCGCACCTCCGCGATAGAAGGGCATTTATAAGTAAGGTGGTCTCCCTCACAAAGCTTACAAGGAAACTTGGGATTGTGTTTTGAATGGGTAGTCTTTTCAACAGTGTCAACATGACTCGCAGTGGTTGACGGATTGTCTTCAGCATGAACCACAGAGGCTGAGAGACTGCCCCTAGCATGACTATCAGAGGCTGAGAGACTGGGTCCAACATGACTTGTAGAGGTTGGACGGGCACCACCAACATGAACAACAGAGACTGAATGGTTAGGATCAACATGCTTTGTAGCAGTTGAGTGTGTGCCCCCAGCATGAACCACAGAGGTTGGGTGGATGTATCCAACATGAACAACAGAGGTTGGATGGGGAGATTCAACTTGAACAACAGAGGTTGAATGGGTGCCCTCATTATGACCTGCAAAGGCCGAGTGACTGGATCCGACATGACCTCGAAAAGTTGGAAGGATCCCACCATCATGATCAACATATGCTGGATGGAGAATATCAACTTGACTTGCAGGGGTTGAGTGCTTAGATCCAACATGACCGACAGAGGTTGGATGGGTGCCCCCTGCATGAACAACAGAGGTTGGGTGGTGAGGTTCAACTTGACTTGCAGAGATTGAATGGGTGCCCCCTTGCTTATGTGCTTTCTTCCTATTCCTCCTTCTTTTACTCCTTTTAGACTGTCGGTTACTAGTATCAATACTTTCACCACATGAGGTAGGAGGAGGAGGAGAATCAACTACAGGTGAAGGGGAAGCAGTGTTTTGATGCCCTTGATATAAGGAGCTTACTTGAGAAGCATCAGAAGCATTCAAGATAGTTGGAGTGGAAAACAACCACACCGGTATCCCTAGGGTGAATCCAGGTAGATTCAGGGTGGCCATCAAGGGAACACCAACATTCCCTGTGAGAGGGATAGAACAAGGAGTTCCCATCATGGGGATCTCTTGGTTGGTGTTCGAAGGGGTGCTAGCCATAGTTTCAAACTAGGAGACAAATTCTGAGGTTGATAGACAACCAAAATTACAAAGCACACACCTAAAGGCACACTAAGTACAGACAAACCACACAACAATCACTAAAAATTCCTAAATCCAAACAGAAAAATAGGTATAAGATATACTTTCCAGAAGAAAGTTGATAGACAGTTACTTGGTGTCCCTGTAGATGTTCTTAGGCACAAGCGGAGGAATCACCCACTGCCCTCCTACACTTTCTACCGAGGTTACCTTCCAAGTCCGTCCAAGGTCAACCAGAAATAACCTTCCGGTGTACCTGTGTATGAACCCTAGATGTCAAAGAGACTAAAGGCTACCTTGGCTATACCAACAGTCTAGGGGGACAGTTGCAAGCCGAACTCATACACATGGGTAGGGTAGCTGAGCCTGAAACTCTGTCTAGGATAGAATCCCCAGATGCGTAAAAGTCCTGAGTTACGTTTTGACAAGGATTCAGAGGGTTATCTCCTCTGTTCAAGCCTCCACGCGGCCACGTGATTAACTCCCATTTGAGAGGAGCTTCCCAGATACAGTCGATAAAGTCAAGGATTTACCTAGTGATTGGCCAACTACGTCTGAGATTTAACACTTGTGGGGATTTTAAACTCCCTATCCCACAAGTCTAGCCTAAGCTAGTTGGTGTATGACCCTATAAAATAAAACTTACTAGTAAATTTTAAATTATATCGTTTATTTTAAGGGCTATTTTTAGTCAGAGGGTAAATGGCATGAAACTTATGTGGTGTTTTGACTCAAAATGACTAAGCAAAGAGATATGAAATGCAAAAAGCAAAAACTATTCTCTTTTCATTTTTAAATAGACAACTTGAAAGCCACAAAAGAACAAATTCTTTTTATATTTTTATTTTTCAAAAACAATGATATGCCATGCAATCTAGACTAAAAACCTAATCTACATGCATATAAAGCAAACATGTGTTTTTGTCTTTTTCTTTTATAAATGCAAAAGAAAAATCAGCCTATCAACTAATGCAAGCAAGTACCGTAAGCAAAGCAAATAGACAGCTACTCTATACCCCACAAACAAACCCTAGTTTTCCCTAAAGTTAGATATCAACCTGTCTTGAAAAGAAGGCTTACAAAAGTAAACAAGCCAACAACTTTGGAATGAAGAGACTGAGCAAAAAGACTGACATAAACAAAGGTCAATAAATCCCAAGTATCAATCTAAACCTGCAAACAAAGGCTGCTCAGTACCTTGTCCAACAAGGTCAAGCCAAAGAAGGAGGTGGGGTGGGGGGGGGGAGCAGCAAAAACAAGTATACGTTCTTTTTAATTTTCTTTTATAAATGCAAAAGAAAAACTACCTACAAACAAAAGTATGCAGATAAGAAGAACAAAAAGCAAAAGGAACTTTGCTATACAACCACCAAACAAACTCTAGACTGAACTAAAGTCAGCATAAACCCTACTTGGAAGGAAGGCTTGCATAAAAGACAAGTTAACTACTTTGGCACGGTGAAGTTAACCAACAGAAGAAGAAGGAAAACAACACCAACAAGCTTCTGAAATCAAACCAAGGTCACTAACAGAGGCTGACCAGAAACATAAGCCAAAAATCATACCAAGCAAAGGAGGCAGGGGGAAAGAGCAAAGAGAAAACCCTAATGCTATAAAAGGGGCTTACCACATAGATAAAGAACAACAAAAAAAGGATAACACTAACTCCCTGGAGTCATGCACCTAGGATGCACTGTACTTGAGCAAACTTGAATCAAATAAACTGTCTAAAAGCAACAAACTGAAGCAAACAGGCTGACAGAACCAAAAGACAACCAACAAAGGAAGGCTAGGATCCCTATCTTGGGTGCACACAATGAAAAAAAATCACTATAGACTTATGAAGGCAAATGACAACCAGCCACTGTCCAAAGACAGACTGGAAAAACATAGCCCGAGACCTTAAACACAGATCTGGACAAAGACACTTTAACCCACAACCCAAAAAGGCCAACCACTTCAGCATGCAAACAGAAAATAATCCAAGTAAAAGAGACTCAAGGGCTTTCGAAAAAGCACAAAGTGTGATCAACAGAGGCACTCAGACAAGCTACACAGCATTCTTAAAGAAAATCAACTTACCAATAGGGATTACAGAAAGAAAGGAACAAGAAAACATTAACTTAAAAAATCCCTACTTCTAGGTAGATTCACGACTGTAGATAAGAGCAACCCGCGGATGATCCGCGACTGTCCAGTACAACAACCTGCGAATGCAAACTTGTATTCGCAACTGTTCAGAAGAGCAACTCGCGAATGGGCATGAAATTTTTCTCAAAGAACAAGAAAAATTCCAAAGACTTTCAAATACTGAGGCAAGTATGAACCAGGATGTAAGATCACATATAGACTTCAAGCAAAGACTGGTCAGGGGTGACAGAAACAACCTATAGCAGTCCGGGCTCCCCAGCGGAGTTGCCAATTCTGTTGTACAGGATTACACACCTAATAACCATAGGTCTGGGGTTACCAACATACTCAATCAACTTGCAGACAATTGACTCTAAAGTGCAGTAAAGGAAATAGGAGGATTAGAAAGACTTACTCAATTAACGAAGGTTGATCCTTGCTAGTCCTCTTCCGCTCTGCTTCACCTTCAAAGTCTTCAAGGTGGCTCCTCTTTCACCTGTCAAGAGTCAATATTCCAGATACAAGATGATTCATATATATATAAGCAGGTTAGATAAATCACATATAAGATGTAGAAACATAAACATTTATCAAACCAAGATACATGAAACACATATGGAAGAAGGATTCTCTTTATTATCAATAATGGAAAGAGTTCAGATTACAACCCAACGCCTGAGACAAGGACTCCTCTGCAACCAAAGGATTCTGAGTTCCACTGCTCCAAAGACTTCTGTATACAATCCACCAGCATAACTTTTCTCTCCAAAATCTATATATCAAACACCCTCCCCAAGGCCTGTATTTATATGGAGGAAATAAGGCAGTTTCGAAGGTTGAGGAGGTTGAGACAGTTAAGGTAATTTAGGTAAATGACTTAACTAATCACAGATCATCGCGAATTTTTATTTTTAAATGTTAAGGAACATATTCGCGGGTATGTAGAAGGACAACCCACGAATGATTCACGACTTTCTATAAGAGCAACCCGCGAATACATCCATTCGCGACTTGCAGCAACCAACACTCACGAATGATCCGCGAGTTGTACACGTAGAGAGTCGCGAATACAACTTAACATAGCAAAATGGCAAAGTAACCAGCTGGATGGAGGAGAAATATATTATAGTAAGCCAATCTATAGTGTTATGGGCAAACCTCAATCCATAGATGTCCTTTTGTGTGCCAACATGAGGAATGTCGGCACTCGGACGGAGAGGTGCCATTCAGGTGGATAACAGATGGCAACATAATGTCTTATGGCGACCACACTGTCGATCTCTCTCAGCATTATGAGAGAATAACACAAAAGTATGCTTCTGGTTTTTGCTCTCGGTAAGAATAGTATGATTCGGAAACCAAAGCGCTCTCGGTAAGAATAGTATGATTCAAAAACCAAAGCAATCATATCAAAAACTGGGAAGACAAAATACAAAATAGCACATTTATCAAAACTAGTTTGTTCCAATACTGCATATTGGCCATTAAACGACATAATACATTTATGATATGAATGCGCATTGATACAAAGTATCTAAATGGTATTTTTATACACAATGATAATGATAGTTTTGGTTTAATTGGATTACAAAAATCAATAATTTATGTGTGAAATTCCCATTATATTTCATAATGTAATAATTTATGTGTGAAATTTCCATTATATTGCATATTGTATTCTAGTTTGTAGAAGCATATTTTTCTTTTTCTACGTTATGAAATATCTATTCATCAACAAAATTGTGTAATCTTAGGATTAGGATTACATAATTGGATGGATTAGGAACTAGGTGTAAAATGGATATAGGGATTACTGGTATATTGATTACAAGAATTTTACTTTAAAAATTAGAGTTTATATAAGTAATAAGTATTTAGTATAAGTTCTCTAAGTTATATGGGTTAGAGGAAATGAGAGATAAGAATTAGGGGAATATGGATTATAATACTAACATTGATTAAGTGTTAAAGGATTTAAAACTTAGGGACTAATCTTCAAAATGTTTATAGTTCATATGAATTTTAGATTACAAGGGTAGGGGTGTAAGGATACTTGAAGTGATTACTCACTAGGATTTAATGGCTTTGATGTTATAAGGGTTGTACAATTTGTGTATTACAACGTTTATATTTTAAGATATATACCTCTTTTCGAATGCTTTCCCAATGATTTTTTTAGTATTTTAAGAAATAAAAACCCTTTTAACACCTAATGTGTCATTTTATCAATGATATGTGCCTAAATGAAGAAGATAATGTTTTTTAAATATATTCATGTTATATAATAAGTTAACATTAACGTGTCATTTTTTCAATGATATATGCTTACATCAAGAAGATAAAACGTTTTAAAATATATGTATGAGATATAATAAGTTAGCATTCTTGTGATCCTCACAATATGCAATATCATAATATACAAAATTCATTTTCTTTCTAATGGGCACTTCCCAACACAATTTCAAAAAATTTAGAATTATTGACAATGGATTTCCCATTTGAATAAAAAAACTTTGCAAATTCCTTCTACTTTTATTTGAAATATTCCTTAATCTAATCAATTAATGTCGATATTTTAGGTCATTAGTTCTCTTGGGTTTACCATTGAAAGATGATGATGTTGTTTGGCATGTACCCTTTACACATTTTTGTATATATACTAAGTCTTATCATACAATAGTAGGGGGGTAGGGATGCCTATTTAGCCCGTTGTGACGAGACTCGAAGGGTAGGCGACCCCTGGGATAGGTGCCCACCTATAGGTATTTCCTGGGATGTGGTACCGGGACGTCTCGGCCCCTGCTTAGTCACAAGTTTCTGGTATATCTGGCTTGCGGGCTGTTGGATATACTCTTGGCTGTTGCCATGGCTAAAAAAAAAAAAAAAAAGTCTTATCATACAATAGTACTCTACAATATCCAACTTACAATACCATACTCTTTTGCCTCTTACACTTGGAATGATTCCATCAACACAAAGGTGCTTTCTTTGGACCTCCTCTTCCATGAGGGAGAGGTTTCTTATATAGGCCAAGGGAAACCAAATGGGTTGAGATTCTTTGGGAAGAAGGTGAGGGATCATCCCTAGAGGCTAGTAGGGTATGGGTGCCACCTACTCCAATTAGTTAGGATAAGCCTCCACGAGGACTTTCATCTAGAAGGTTCTCAAAATATCTTATTTTTTTATATTCTCAGAGTCTTGATGTAATATCCCTCTTGCCTACCCAGGAATACCTTGTAATGGTAAAATAATTATTGTAATTGTTCTGGTGAGGAGCTCAAGGCCAAGGCCCCACCAGAAACAAAGACCTGGGAATCTAGGTGTGTTAATTACCTAAGTAATAAACTTAGACCGTGACGCAACTTAATGGCGTACAATTGAATCCGCTAGTAAAAATAAAAATAAAAATAAATAAAAAGGTGAAGGAATATGAAGAGGTAATCGGTCGCTCCTCTACCTAATCAGCAAGACCAAAATTTATAGGAGTTGTCATATAAACGGTCACGTTGGGGATGAGATCTTTAGAAATTGGTAGAAGGGAACTAACCTCTATAAGGCACGACTTCAACTAGTAAACAATATAAGATCACGACTAAATAATAATATAAGATTTAAATGACAATAATAATCTTGAGTCCTATGGTAGGATTACCTTTACAAAGAAGCGGGTTTACCAAGCAATCACAACCATATATATATATATAAAGAGAGGAAAGATATATATATATATATATATATATATATATATATATATTGTTTATAAGACAAACCATATAAAGAGAGCGATAATACAAACACTTATGAGGGTTGTCACAACCTCTTGAATTGGATTGTTTATATTACTGAAGTAAAAGTCTATTGGGAAACCTCGTATTACTTAAAAGGAAAAAAGCTATCAAATCATTAGAAATGGGAAAGTATTTAAATACTTGTCTCCTCAATGGACAACGTGAAGATTCCTTTTTTTCTTGTAATCCTCCATTAATTGCGAATTATTAGTGGGGTTTTAAATAACGACAGTTATGATTTCCTTTTTATGGGGAGGGGTTTGCAAGATTATGGCTATACCTCTCAGGGAGTGGGGCGGAAATGGCCAGTTTTAGAGACTGACTTGATTCCTTTCCTTTTTCTGGTCTTGGGGGGATGAATATTTATAACCCTTGGGTTGCAGCAAATGGGGAGGAGGGCCATGGCTGGAATGACTATTGGGGAAAAATGTTTTTAGCTTTGGGGAAAATCATTGTGGGAGCTCGCACTGTCAATGGTTATTGCAGTCCGAAGGAGGGATTGTTGATACAGCCTGGGAGACCTTGCATGCGAATGGCAAGTGTGCGGCTGGGTTCTATGTTGGATCTGCGATTTGACAGAACTCAATACTTTTCTTGGTATGAGTCTCTTACTTTCCTGCAATCTAAATTTATGAAAGTGGAAGCTATCGTGGTTTATGACTGGGTCTATACGCATGTGCTTGGGGAAGCCAGATGTGGATCAAGTTTTTTATTTATTTTACCAATGTTCTATTCTTTATTCTGATTATGAATACTGGGCTGTGACTTTTTACCTTGAAATCGATGATTTAGGGTAGCCAAGTATGCATTGAATAGATCTGTCCTTCGGCTTGATATTCAGGTCTGGAATTTTGTAACCGATTTGACTGAATGTTGGATTGTTCTCCTTTTTATAGTTCTATGTAGGTGGCCTGACTATACCTAGTATGCGTTGGGTTCTGTTTGGGCCCGATTGGCTTATACCTGTTTCTATATCGAAAATTCCCCACCGTGACCACCGAATTTGAAATGATTCACATGAGTTTCTATCCAACTGCGAGGTATACATGAGCTACGGTTGTTATTTTATGTGTCTGCAACCTTCCCCATTGCTCGCATTTTATTAAGCTATCTCGAGTAGCGACTCCTTTCGCCTGTGTTTGATCTAGAAGCGGAGGAGTGATGTGTCCTCCTGGCATCCCTCTAAAAGTTAAGAAGTGCATCTATCTAGGTCATGAATGGTTCTGGTAAAACGATGAAAGACAAATTCCATCCATATCGCTACATATTGATTCCTTATTTTCTGAAAGATATGAAGATTTGATGCTACCGGTGCTTTGGTTTTAACTTTTCTAAACCCGTACCTAGGCTTGAATGTTCATACATGAGAATCTAAAAGCACTCTTAGTTCAGTTATCAACAATTCTTAGTTGTCAACGGGATAAGAGAGGGCAGGTGATTTTTGCGTTCAAGGGAACCACTATATATATTTTTTGCATCTGTTACTTCTTATTTGTGATCCACGCTTACTTCGAATGGATGAATTTTATAGTTATGATGTTGAAGTCGCATCGCTATTTGTCATTAGCATTACCCCTGTTCACGATGGTTGTGTATAGGACATGCGTTTGCAAGTAACCAAGTATGGACTGCCTCGCACTTATTTGTCAGTATTTGTTCTTAGGTTGATGAAGCTTGTGTATGGGACCTGTTGTGAGAAACTCACCTCATATGGATCATCTGGTAGTAAGTGTGGGGAGATTGCCTTGAATTCATTAATCTGGGTTGTGGCCATCAAGATAGACAGCGAGGACGAGTTCCGTAATTATAATTTCTAAGTGGATCCACACATTTCTTGGTCATTAGCATAACTCTTCTCTTCCTGCCATTGATAATGCTTCCTGTCGATAATGCCTGTCTATGGAACCGTTCTTGAAAAATTACTTAATACTGCATGGTCCCATACGGAAGTATTGCAGAGAGATTTCCTTGAATCAATTTTTGATGTTGCAATTTTTAGAAATGGGTATCTAGTTTAGGTAGGATAAATTTGTAATTATGTTGTTCAAGTGGAACCTCTCTATTTTTACTATTATTCCTCTGGTGACCTTTTCTTGGAAACAATTATTTGATATGGATTGCTTCTTTGTTTTGATATTAATTTTCGATTAAAGCACTTGTATGAAGTCTATTCCAAAAAAATCAAACTTGCCCCATATGGAAGTTCTGGAGAGAGAGTTCCTTGATTGTGAAACTGTAAATGTAGTGGGGATGCGTACTGTTGGGGCCTATAATTCATGTCACCAGGGTTGGGTTCCTTGACCTTTTTGTCATGATATTATGACCCATCTTTGGAGTAAATGAGGGTTGGATTGCTGAAATTATGTTAGGGAAAAACCAGACAGAACCTGATAGAAAAGAGAATAATAAGCTAAAAGAAAGAGCTCTTCAAATATATATATATATGTGGTTTTAAGGAGATTTCTCAGTGGTCTAATAGGTAGTATAAATATATGCTATGGATTTGAGTTGTGGTCTTATATTTCATTAGTTAGAGTGAGCGGATGAATAGTTATTAAACAGAGCACCTTCGCTTAAAAAGATGGTAATTCTCTATGTTGAGGTTACATATATTCTGGTTGAAGATTAATACTTGAAAAACAGAAATTGTAAACACTCAGAGACTCAAAATCTAGAAGGGTTTCCAGTTAGTACATGTTGTGTCTTAGATGGGTATGTTGCAAAGACAATAACTTAAGGCTGAATATAGGTATTCCTCCATGGAGAGGGACATAAGTACTTAAATTGGAAATTATTTCTCAGGAGAGATTTTGGCAAAGGATGTAACACGAATTTGTAAGACTACTCTTGATAAATTAATATATCACAAGCTTCGGTGGATGTATCCTTGTGGATGAGGTGAACCATGTACTTCGGTGTCTCTTTCATGTTTGTGCCTCATGATGTTTATCTTCGCTTGAATATTGGTGTCTCTGTGTGTTGTGTTTAAATGTTTACTTTCTTCATGTTATTTCTGTACATATGATCCTATTGTACAATTGGACTATAGTACTGCAAAAGATAATAAAAAATGTTATCATAATGTTTTATTGTACGCATAGTAAGTCATTTTCAGGGCACTATGATGATGCATGCTTGTGGTTATGAATAATATCTCAGGGATTTTACATTAAAGAAAATTGTCAAATGATTGTTTTACAATGCATGTGGTTTTGGCATTATCGAATTTGATTGGATATGTTTTATATGAAGTGCCATGTAAATATGTTGCTAACAGTTTTGACTCATTTTGTAGTAACAAAAAACAAAATTTTACCCCTCTTTCCACATAATGGCATCGAGGTATAATAGGTATTTCACACTTGATGCTCCTTGCACACTATCATAAGGTGTCAAGGAGGGTTGACGCTTCTTATCCAAGTGCAACAAGTGTCTTCGACGCTCGAGTAAACTTAACTCAGTTATGTAGGCTCCAGTAACCACAACTAGACTAACTTAATATAATAACATGTTTCGGAGGGTACAAATGACCCGATTTACAATAGAGGGGACTTCCTCATGACTCTTATTAATTCTCCCGATTAGGAACATCGAGGTACAAATAAATATAAATGATTCTCCCAATAGAAACATTGGGGATCAATAAAATATATATATAATATTCTTCAAAGTTACAATAATTCAACACTCCCCTTAACGAGAAGGGTAGTCTACAACAACATCAACAACAACAATAGTAGGAGAGAGAGGACAGCATCAACATCATAATCATACTCTGAAATTTCTATCGGCAACATCATCATCATCTCATTCTAATCTTTTGATCAACAATTATCATCATCATCATACTTTTCTCTTTCGATCAGCAACATCATCATCATCACACTTTGATATTTCAATCAGTAACATCATCATCGTCACACTCTGATATTTCGATCATCATCATCACACTCTGATATTTCGATCAGTAACATCATCATCAGCAATGAGTTGAGCAACATCATCATCATCATCAATAACCTACAATCCACAATACAAAGATGAAAGTCTTCAGATCACTTTTGGACTTAAGTCTAGGGATGATACAATCCCACCACAATCTCGACAACCAAAGTCACCGGCTACAACTACGGGATAATCACTCCCTATCACTTTAGGAATAAGTCCATGGACGATGCAATTCTACCACATTATCAAGTACTGAAGTCATCAGATCCATTCTGAGAAAAATTTCAGGGATGGTACAATCCTACCATGTTCTTGAGTACCAAAGTCATCAAATGCATTCTAAACAAAATTTCAAGGATGATACAATCCTACCACTTTCTCGAGTACGGAAATCATCAGATCCATTCTGAACAAAAGTTCAAGGATGATACAATCCTACCAGGTTCTCGAGTACTGAAGTCATCGGATCCATTTTGAACAAAAGTTCAAGGATGATACAATCCTACCACGTTCTTGAGTACTGAAGTCACCGGATCCATTCTGAACAAAATTTCAAGGATGATACAATCCTACCACATTCTCGAGGACCGAAGTCACCGCATCCGTTCTGAACTGAAGTTCAAGGATGATACAATCCCACGACATTCTAGAGGACCGAATTCATCGGATCCGTTCTGGACAAATGTCCCAGGATGATACAATCCCTCTTCATTCTCAAGGGCTGAAGTCACTAGATCACTTTAGGACAATTGTCCAAGGACGATACAATCCCACTGCAACATCACTGCTCCCCCTTTCAAGGAAGGTATTTCCGAACAACACCAAGCTTGTCTTGAAAGTGTTCGAACTTTACTCGAGACAGAGGCTTCATTAACACATCAGTGTTGAATCATCTGTGGAGAACCTCCTGCAATAAATAATGAGAATGCATGATATAGCAGAAATATTGGAGCACAAAAGATATTTTATTGTTCGCAGACCACTTCAAGGGGGAAACCTCCTTTGAGAAAGCTCAATACAAAATAACTCTTCGATGCTTTCATTAGCCTCAACACATACTTATATACTAATTCTAATCTAAACAACTATTACCTCCCATGAATGTGGGATAATGCAACATAATAATTAGACAACTTAACAACTATTACTTACCATGAATGTGGGATAATACAACATACTGATGGGATGACGAACAAAGCATACGCGTCCGATAAAATATACTAACAAAATAAAGAGGAGGGTTGACACGGGTTCTTAACATCCCCTCCCTCTTAAAAAAAAGCTTTGTCCTTAAATCTTTAAATGTGGAAATTATTGCTGAATTTGAAGGAGTGGTTCCAATGTAGCATCCTCTGGTTGCATGTTGTGCCACTGAATTAAGACCTCTGTGATGGATCGAGAGCGAAGTTGACAAGTGCATTTATTGAGGATGGTTGTTGGATCTGAAATGATGGATCCTTCATTATCCCGTTCTGGTAAAACAATTTGTGCTCTGATGTTGGTGCCAATCACTGGCTGAATGTGAGAAGGAGGAAGTGCCAATTTATAAGCAACAGACCCAATCTTTGGAAGAACTATATATGGACTAGATATCTTTGGAGAGAGCATTTGGTTCCCATTGAGTCTCAAGGAGGATTTCTTGTAAGGCTGCAGACAAAGAAAAACCATGTCACCAACTTGAAATGTGCGCTCAAAACGGTGCTGATCGGCTTGGTGTTTTGTGTGGGTTCTGGCCATGTGAAGATTGTCCTGTAGAAGGTGAAGAATTTGATGTTGGTTTCAAAGAACCATGTCAATGGCCTGAACTGATGAACTGTTGGGGGTGTATGGAAGGAGTACTAGAGGTGTGTGACCATAAACTATTTTATATGGAGTCATTTGAGATGCAGTATGGCAGGAAGTATTGTACCACCATTCAGCGAGAGGGAGCCACTTTGACCACAGATGTTGTTCTTCAGAGGTGACACAACGAAGATAAGTTTCCCAAGAGTTGTTGATGACTTCATTCGAACCATCTATTGGTGGGTGATAAAATGAACTCATATTCAGTTTGGTTTCAGTAAGAAGAACATGACTTGTGAAAGGTGCATTGCGGTATGAGACAATGGAAGAAGGGATTCCATGAAGAAGGAATATCTTTTCCATGAAAATTTGTACGATTGAGGAGGTGGTATATGGAGGTCTGAGAGCACAAAAATGATGATATTTGGAGATTTGATCAACCACAACCAAGATTATGGTCTTCCCTCCATATTTAGGGATCCCTTGAATGAAATCCATTGAAATACATGTCCAAATCCTTGTAGGGATGGGCAAATGTTCGAGCAATCCAGAAAGGAGTGTAGTTTCACCTTGGTGGTGCTGAAAAGGAGCACATTCAAAAACCATCTGTTGAATTTCTTGTTTCATTCCCTTCCAAAATAAGTGACATCATGCCCTCTCATATGTTTTCATGAACCTAGAGTGTCCTGCCGATGGAGAAGCATAGAGTTCATAAAATACTGCATGTTTAATATCTGTGCTCCAGGGAAGCACCAGAAAACCCTTGTATCTCAGAGAAGAGCCATCCCAAGAGAAATGCGGTACCATAGAAGGGTTACTGGCCAATGGTTGGATGATTTAATATAATGAGGAGTCATTGACATAGCCTTGCTGAACAAAGTGTAACATAGGCATAGCAATAGCTGAAAGAGACACAGGGGCATCAAATGTGTGGGAAAGAGTATCCACCACAAGATTGTCCTTAGCCTTCTTGTAATTGATCTCATAGTCATAACCCCTGAGTTTTCTAACCCATTTCTGTTGTGTTGGAGATGAGACACATTGTTCCAAGAAATATTTCAAATTCTGGTGATTAGTCTTGATGCAGTAAGGATTCCCTAAGAGGTATGGCCACCACTTCTGTACTACGTGCAAAATAGTCATCATTTCCTTTGCATATGTGGAGGTGGATAGATTCTTTCCAGGAAAGGATTTAATGGTCAATTCCATGGGATGTTCATATTGAAAGAGGACAACACCAAGTCCATTGTCGCAAGCATCACTCGTAAGAGTGAAGGGCTTGGAAAAAATAGGCATCTGAAGGGTGCATCAGAATGAAAGATCCAAGGGAGTATTTGAGACTGCCGAAGGTTGCATATGAATGAAATGGAGCTGAGTGATGACACCATGTGAATTCTTCTTAAGGATCGTTTCCATGAAATGTGAACTGATGATGCTGAGAGACCCTAGTTGTAAGCTATTGAATGTGTGTTTTTTCCCATTGACTAAAAAAATGCATCCACAGTTCAACAAAATCCCATAAGATGGGTCCAAGTGTGCATAACCTTTGAGTTCCCGAAATCACAGAACAACCTCCTAGGGGTATGGAAAACATGTTAGAGTGCAAGTTATAATCTCCAATAGCGATACACACACTGTGACACTTTCCTTTGCAAGGTAAGGTGCTCCCATTGGAAACCATGACTTTAAAGATGGAGAAAGGATGGACAAAACAATCAACTTGTTTAGCAATTTGAGGATCAATAGGCTGCTGCAGAATGTCGATATGATCATCTACTAGATCCTGAGCAGCATCACAAATTTCAAAATTTTACGAAGAAGCCACATCCGAAAAATAGGGCTTGTGTTTAGCACATTGATGTCCACGGTTGAATTTATCGGCACAATTATAACAAAGTCCTTTTTCCCTATGTTCCCGCATCTCGGCTTTAGACAAATGCTTCACGTTCCAAATGAAATTATGCAAGTGGGACTCTGGTGACATCAAAAGTGTTATGCATATTAAAGTATTGTTCAGCCTTGTGTATCCATCCACTTGGATTGTAATATCCCTGTTATGTAGCCTCGTTAAAAATAAATAACAAGAAGAAGGATGGCACCATCACCATACATAGGAATAATCATTTAAAAATTCTTACGATAAGGAGGTTTATCCTTTTCAGACAAGTGAGAGTTATGGTGTTAAAATACTCCCCCGAACAAGCATTCTCTGGAGTATGCAACATAGGAAATTGCATTAACCATTATATTAGTTAAATGAAATATTACTTTTAAGGCAGAAAAAAAAATAATAATAAAAGAAAGTCCATTTTGACTAGACGCATGCCTTCAGATTAATTACTGATAGCGAAATTGAGGGAGACCTTCCTCAGCAAATTTGATGGCAGGATTTCTGCCTTGACTGGTGGAAACTTACCGCACAACAGGGAAGACCGTTTCCACCTTTTGTTATTAATATCGAATGAAAATTCATTGTAAGGGGGAAAAAACTCAGGAAGGGAGGAGGGGAGGATCCGCACGACCCTCCCAATGTTGGTAAATGAGATCCTGGGACCCAAGCTAAGTGTAATCTGTGCGTAGGGGAGGATTTCGTATCCAGTAGAAATATGGAGCAAGAGGGGGCGTATGAGCGTTGCTCTCGAATGAAAGCCCCAAAAATTTGTGTTTGGTAGAGCAACCATGAAGGTAACTGATGCGATACGGTAATACAATTCACATCCTCCTCTGCATCTATGCTTGCATCTTTATAGATATGAAAGTACAATGCTAATGCTTTTCTCTGATAGATCTATAATCGATTTTTGAGTCCATTTTGTTTACCTCTTATAGAACTGGAAATCGTGCTTCCTCTTATACCTACGATTTCAATAAAAAACTGGGTTCTGCATTTTGTGACGGCATTGAATTCCATGCTGCCTCTTATACCTACGATTTTAGTAAAACCTAGGTCTGCATTTCATGAGGGTGTTGAGGTACATGCTTCTTTTTATGCATCTGATCTCATTATTTCTAGGTTTATATATATACCTTTGTTGCTAAAATATCTGAAATTCCTATATAAATTTTGGTATACTCTGAGTGTGATCTTAGCTCAAAGGTATGCGATTTATTTCTACTTCAGCCCTAAAGCTTGCAATGACATCTTTCAAACAAAAGCGAAATGATTTGTATACACCATAGATAACCATTTGCTAGCATCCGAACATGTATACCTCTTAGAAAAATTAAGGTCTGGGATGTTCTATTTTTCATACATATAGCTTAGCTTGGTCCGTTGCGACTGGAGTCCCAACTCCGTCTCTAGGGTACTGGACATCCACCCCATAAATGGATTGTTCTTCAGAACTTATAATCTTTCAAATAATCAGGTTTCGATTATATGTGGTAACTCCTTTGTCTGCGATTTGGATGAGCGAGATCGATATAACATATAGATATATATTGGAGCCGTCGAATGGTTAGAATAGGACTGTATAGGTTACAACCAAACTGATCCAATTTTATATACATGATAGAGGTCAAACCTACTCGCTTAAAACGTTGCGAGTACATCTAATGGCTGATCTATGAGATCCAAGATTGGAATCCTGCATGTGCCCTCCCAGATTGCTGACCAATGCAAAACGACATTGTGTTTCTTAAATCCTTCATTAATTTATAACTACTGGGTCAACCCTTGAATCATTATTTCGATGGATGCTCGACTTATAACGATAGTCTCAGGAGAAATTGTAAGGTTAGGAGTAGCTTGTTTGCATCCGATCTCTGTCATGGAAATAAAGACAAGGAAATCTAGTAACTATATGGAAATATTGGAGTCGTATGATTATGATATGACGGATTATTGCATGCATAAGAGCTGGAAGGACATATATTTTGGTGAAAATAGAGAATGCAAAATCCTATAACTGTCAGACCATTAGGAAACCTACGGTGATTATATGATGGAGTAGCTCTTTTGCATAAGATCCATTTTTTCATCCCCTTTAGTAGTAATTGAACATTATATGAACTTAGCACAAAATTCCAAAAGCTATAAGTATGAAAAGTATTGTGAAGGTCTCTTCGGTCCTGAAGGAAGGTCTTTTGTCCTGAAGTTTAAAGCTAGTTTAAAAAATCATTATTTCATGTTGCGGGTATAAAAAGTTGGTCATGGATCCTTTGCATGATTCAAAGAAATTGCAGAACCAAGAGGTTCAGGTTTCATTAACTAATAAGCTTAGAGATACTCCATGAGAATATCTGAAAGTGAGTATGGCAACAAAGAAGTTGTGGAATGTATTTTCTCTTATTAAATAAATAATATATGATATAACGGTTTGGTGGATGTAGCCCACGGATTGGGTGAACCACGTACATTTGTGTCTGCCTCATTTTCATGTGTTTGAATGTTTTACTTTCTCATGTTATTTTATACATATGACACTTTTCTGCAAATGGATTGTGGTATTGTAAAAGATAATCAAAGAATGTTAGTGTTATCCCAATGATTTTTCTGTATGCTTAGTAGGTTATGTTCAGGGCACTATGATGATGTAATGCTTGTGGTTATGAATAATATCTTAGGGGATTTACATTAAGTAAGATTGTCATCAACAAGACTATAATGTTGTACAATTGAAGGTTATAAGATATGCTATTGATATGAATGAAAGTGCGTCTCACACGATTCATTACTTAGAAATAAACAATGAATAGTTAGTCGAATCGATCAGTTTTGCTCAAGAGCATGATATCCCAATAACTAGGTATCTTGATGGTGGATACATGGTGGCTAAAGATTTACTAATAAATAAATAATTAATCCCTTAAGAGAGATCCATATTGTTAGTCGAAGGTTAATGTAGATGAAAATGTGGTTAAAAGAAAATTGGAGTATGTTGTCAAATGACAGGTTAATTGCTACACCTAAGTATTCCGCCATTGAGGGGATTACGTAATCATTTGAATACTAGAAGGCATAATATGCATGTTTGGTTATGTTATCAATAGAAATCCTAGTAAATTGGATGTAAATTGCATGTTTGGTTTCTAATGAGGAGGATGGATGTAAATTGTCCAATGATTGTTTTACAAGGCATGTAGTTTTGACATTATCGATTTTGATTGGACATGCTTCATTGAAATGGCATGTAAAATCTGACACTAGCATGATTGACTCATTTTGTAGTAACCATGGTAAAAAAACTATATACCCCTCACTACCTGTAATGGCATTCAGGTATAAGGGGTATGCTACAAGTGGTATTAGAGGGAGAGTTGAAGCACTTGGGCCTATTTGGGGTCAAAATGCTCCTACATATTTAGTTTTAGGAACTAACGATTGAGTTTTGCTTTGTGATAACAGAAAATCAACAAGTTCACATTGTTCTGCAAACACAGGTACCTTAAAGCAGAGATTTATTGACCTTGTAGTTGTGCAGGAGAAGGTGGAACATCTTCTCAAAATCACAATGAACATGGCCCATTACCTTTTCCACTTCCGTGTAAGGCCCGACGATGTAAGTACATATGTATCTTTCTATTTCCTTGATTACTTTCAAATAGGTTTATGAATGGCTAAGACGATTGTTTTGTATCTATTTGAATTGCACAAATAAATTCTTAGTGCAGTATAGAAGTCTTCTCATGGTCAATGAAAGTACTTTAGTAGTTTCTATTATAGTAATGTGGGAGTTAAATTGCTGAAAGAAATGACCTTTAGAACCTACATGAGGTATGTTAAAAAAAGAGATTCTTAGAAATTCCATATGAATTTGTGATAGGTTACATTGTAAAACACGGTGAATAATGTTTTTAAAGAGTAGCATTGAAAGGGTTACCTAATTACCTAAAGACCTAATGAGAATTGAATGTCGATTATAAGTCTTCTAGACCTAATTTGGGGTTCATTATTTGTGAGTGGCTCATGAGTGTATACTCGAAAGTCTTAGAGGTATCACTATGTGAGGGAATATGGGTATATATGTATGTATGTAAATTATACATATATAAATTACCTAAATTCCTTGAAGATAGGAAGGTAGCTATTAAAGGAAAACTTGACAGGTTGATCATCTAGGAGTAACTGTATTACCCTTGAAACTCTCTAAAAGAATTGCTGCAAACTATCACATATGGTAAAATGGTTTAAGCACAAAAGTAAGTAATGCTAAAGTAGTAGATATGCTAAAGGAAAATATTATATTGCCAAGATTTTACAAAATACAAATGGTCTCGAATGAATGCTAGTGGTGTTAAAAAAATACTAACATTATATGGATTATGAAACACCTCTTTACATTTGGAATTTCATGTAAACCAGGAACAAACAAATTGCACTAAATCGTATGGATACATTGGTACATGATAGTCGAATGACTACAATTGCATATAAATGTTGGTAATGGAATAATTTGGTTAAGGTGCATGACTTATTATAACCAAAAACGAATTTGATGATTGAGCATTTAGATCAAAGGTAGGAGGAAGTAGTGGTTCTCAAGATTTGGGTCCACTAGTTTTGGACAAAACTCTTTCACCTATATGTATGCACATAACTATCATATGACTTGGGTCGGCCTGAATGCATATGTCATAAGGAAGAATTATGTTTGGTTATTTTTAGTTTGGCTATCCTTAGCTATGAAAACCTAGGAAATGGTTAGTTGTTACACATAATAATTGAATGATGAGAGAAGTGAATGTTATTTAGTTTCTAAACCTGTGTGTAACAATAAATTCTCAGAAAGTGAATGTTAACTTCCTTATCAAAAGTTACTGATTAACTTGTGAATGTTGAATACCATTAGCGTGCTAAATAGATGCTAAGTAAAGGTAGGAATTGAATTTCAGAATTGTTAGGAAGATAATTCAATTTAGCTACAATATACCATTGTTATAATGTATCATTTACATATAATTATTAGTGTGCAAGAAATTGGGTTATGCACATAAAGACTATTGAGCTATTTATACATTTTCATTGGTATTATTCATCTTCTGATACATTTTCACGAAAATGACAACATTCCTTATGGTATTTGTTCAAGAAAAGGAAAAAGAAAGCTAGACTGCTTATGAACTTGGACCACAATACAACTAATATAAATAACATGATGTGTTGTGCCAAATGTTACGGGTCGTACAGAAAGAGTACACCTATATAAAGGCTCTCATTTTAATGAACTATAAAAGTTGTAAGATATGACATAAGTAGTCGAGGTACGAAATTATGGTAAGTAGTTTACTTTGTTTACTTTGGATTACTGATGTTATTGGAATTTCTATGTCCCTAGCATTGCCACTCATGAATGTGCTGTAAAGTTGGAATATCCCTTCACTAGTAATTATCCAGATATAGCTGAGCAAGGATGTCTAAAGATATTGATATTGAAAATGATAAGTTTATGAATGTTGTTAGATGTTATATGCTAACATTGCAGGATATGCTAGGAACATTATCAATCGGAATTGACTGTTAGTAAAAATATCTGCTACCTTAGATAATAAGGAAGAATGGGTGATGTTCTACTTATTATAAATTGTCGAATTTTGACGTTTTATAAACCATGGAATTAAATATGGATGATGTTGTTTATATACTGACATTGCAGGCTTCACCAAGATTATGAGCATTGTTGCAATCAACATGCACTACGGTATATAAATCCTCCTGTGTATATAAGTTGCACTCAATTGATCAGAAACGAGTAAGGAGTAATTTTTCTAGATGATTTACAGGGTTATATAACTCATGAATGATGATTAAAATCGCTGCAACTTATGAAATTCTAATGATTAATTAAATGGAATTTTGGGTTATCGATAGATGCTTTGACTAACCGTGTAGCCGATTCACGAATCGGGACAATGACAGTAAAGTCATGCTAAGCACCAAGGAGTGTGTGTTACGAATAGTCAAAGTTGAAATTTGCACTAAATGCGAACAAGGAAAAAATTTGAATGCTGCAGGAGCACTATGGTGTTAGGCAAGTGATGGTCACGTGAGCACATTGGTGTTAGGCATATATGCTACAGGAGCACAATGGTGTTAGGAAAGTGATTGCCGCGTGAGCACATTGGTGTTAGGCATATGGTGTGGCAAGAAAAGACCTAGGCAAAATTGGACATCTGGAAGACAAGACGCCGTTTGATGTCTCTGAGGAGAAAACTTTTGACTAGTGTTCAAAAGGGAGAGTAACCTCGGAAATTGTTGTAATACCACACGAGAATGGAAAATGAACTCAAGGGAGAGTTTGGAAAACATAATGAACGTAAAAACATGTAAACGAATTTCCAAGTAATTAGACTATTACATGCTTAATGTGTAATGTGAAGAAAGGATTTCCTCAGGTCGAGGACGGCATAACTATCCAAAGGTTGGAGATAAAACCAACACCCAAAGGGTAGTAATTATGTTTTATTGATGAATAAATTGCATTATGAAAATAATTGGGTATTATGATACCAATAAAAACTAGAAAGTGTCCCATAAATTGCAGATTATTACAATGCAAAAGGGATCTATGGCTTATGTTTAAGTTGAATTATAATTTTGGACATGATGTACTAAATAAAATTGGGCTAGACCCGAATTTGTTGCAAGGAACTGTAGGTCTTGAAGGATAGTGACTTGAGAAGTACCAAAATATATCAGGGGGTTCAGAACAAGGAGATGAAAAGAAGAAAATATGACGAAATAGAAGAAGGAATTTTGGTCAAAGAAAATGCTGGAACACCAAGGACGGTGTTATCTTAACGGGGGATGGATGCAATATCCCTGTTACGTAGGCTCCTTAAAAATAAATAACAAGAAGAAGGATGGCACCATCAGCATACATAAGAATAATCATTTAAAAATACTTACGATAAGGAGGTTTGTCCTTTGCGAACAAGTGAGAGTTATGGTGTGGATTTGAAAATCAGAATACAGAGAGTTCTGCAAGTGTACGGTGAATGGTAGGAGGGAGGTTTCTTGGTGGCTCAGCAGGTCAGTGGTGGTGCAGCAGTAACTTTCGTGATGGTTCCTGCTCCTCCTCGCGGGGAGAGGGACCGAGGAAGGTATGAAGTATTGGAGGCAGAGACAATCATCTTGGGATTAGAAAACAACAAAGGAAAAGCAGTAATCAATGCCAGACAACAACCAAAGATGGGGAAGGGAGAAGTTGAACAAGAAAAGAGGAAGCAACTAACCAGGGTACAAGGAGGACAGGACAATGCGTCTTGAAGTCCAAAACAATTCCACATCTATAGATCAAATCAGAAAGAGTCATGGAGGAAATTCAATACATGAAAGAAAGGGCCCTCATAGGAAAATTTGTGGGTATTTGGCCCACAGAAAAGACTCTGGTATGGTGGATTAACTCAACGTAGAAACCCCAAGGACACTATGACCTCCAACTGGGAGCTAAAGGTTTCTTTACCATTATATTCTTCAATGAAGAGGACAGAACAATTTTTTTTGAGAATGGTCCCTACTTCTTCAACTTGGCGGGCTTCTTCTTGAGACCCTGCAAAGAGAGATTCAACCCAAACAAAGAAAATATTACAATTGCAACAGTTTGGATTAGAATGTATTCTCTCCCAACGGAATACTGGAAGGAAGAAATCTTAATGGACATAGGAAACACCCTGAGGACCTTCATCATAGTCTCTGAACAAACTAGACAGAGGAAATACATCTCGTATGCTAGGATTTGCATCTACCTGGATATATCAAGAGATTTACCAGATGGAATAGAATTAACATGGGAATATGAGGAACGGTTTCAAGCCATAGACTACAAGTAGATCCCATTCCGATGCAGGAGATTCCATGAACATGGGCATCTATTCAGATACTGCCCCCAAAACAAGAGACCAGGAGGGAATAAATATCAAGAACTTCAGGATGCGGAAGGATTCACCAAGATTCAAAATGAAAAGAGGCAAGCCAGAAAGATCTCAGGTCCGGAAGTTCACAAAAGAGTGCAGACCCAGAACCGATTCAAGACCCTCCAGGAAGATCAGCTAAAAGACTCAGCCGAGTCACAAATAGACGCTATGAAGGACAAAAATCCAGGAAAACAGTAAGAGGATAAGGATAATGAAACACAAGGAAATGATAAGATTTCAACCCCAAAATATTTTCATGGTTCTAAGAAAACTACCCCAGATCCCCTTCCACATAACCGACCTGAGGAAACCCAGAAAGACTCAGGAATGGGGGAAGTTATTTCTAAGGACATGGAAATAGGCGAACTAGATCTGGACAAAATGGAAGCAGCCTGCTCTGATAAAGATCCAGTGCAGATCCCCCCGCAACAAGTGTCCCTTCTAGAGAAAGCGATCATCCAAGATAAAAACGTGAACACCCTAGGAGTTGTGAATGAATCTCTCAAAGTCACAGAAGGGAAAGGGAAAAATACAAAGAAAGATAAAAGAGGTAGACCAAGCAATATCTAGAGAATCAAAGCAATAGGAGAAAAACTGGTGGCTTCAGGGCAATATCCAACAATAGATGCAACCCTTTCCCCTTCCATTTAATTCCTTCTTAATGCAGATTACAACCTGGAATATCAGAGGCTGTAACAGTGCCCTCAAGAAGTGCCTTCTTAAAAGAAGAATCGACAAAGAAAAATCAGGGATAATTTTCCTGCAAGAAACTAAATGCTCAAGAGAAGATCTTGCAAGTATAACCCAAAAAGTGTGGAAGGGTTACGAGTCGATCGCAATTTGCCAGAGGAGCGGCAGGGGNAGGGATAATTTTCCTGCAAGAAACTAAATGCTCAAGAGAAGATCTTGCAAGTATAACCCAAAAAGTGTGGAAGGGTTACGAGTCGATCGCAATTTGCCAGAGGAGCGGCAGGTGGTCTGGGAATTATTTGGAACCCTCGTGTGGTGTCCTTATTAGGTTTTATTACCACCAACTATACTATCTCAGTTGATTTCCACATTCTCGGCACTAGAATAAGAGGATTCATCTCCAATGTTTATGGCCCCCCGAGGGCGGATCAGAAGCTTGCATTTCTTGAATCACTCTCAGACCTAAAAACTTTAGTTCATGACAAAGCATGGATTATAGGAGGCAAATTTAACCTGATAAGAAACCTAGACAAAAAAAGGCAGTATTTGATGCTTAAATACTGTGAGTTCTCTATTCAATAACACCATCATTGATCTGGACCTGATCGATGTCAGAAATTCCAATGGTATCTTCACATGGAACAATAAATAGACAGGGGACAGAGGAATAACATGTAGATTTGACATATTCCTACCTTCAGATTCGGTCATGGTGGTCGGGGGCAACCTCAAAGCGGTTGTCCTACCAGCGGCAAGATTGGACCATTGGCCCATTAGCTTGGAATGGGACAATTTCAGAGTCAACCCTCACAGACCATTTAGATTTGAAAAATTCTGGCTCCTCCAACCGGACTTTCAGGAGAAACTTAGAGGATGGTGGGAAATCTCCCCTCCTATTAGGGGCACCCGCATGTATCAATTTCAACAAAAGCTTAAACACCTTAAATTCCACATCAAGAAATTGAATAAGGAATCCTTTGGTAACATATTCCAAGAAAAGAAGGTTTTAGAGATAAAGATCCAACAACTTTAGTCTCAAGTAATGCTCAGCGGTTACACTGAAGAACTGAGGCTTCAGGAAAAGAATTTATTACAGGAATTCAATCAAAGAGAGAGACAGGAGGAATTCTACTGGAACCAAAAGTCTTGAATTAAATGGCTCCAAGAATGGGAACGAAACACTAGTTTTTTCCATAAAGTGGCCATTCAACATAGGTAGGGAAATAGGATGGACAGATTGAAGAAGGAGGACGGAAGCATCGCTGAATCCCTAGAAGATATGGAGAACACCCTAAACTCTTAATTTTCTAAGCTCTTGCAGGAATCGGAAAGAGACAGGGAGGAAGCTCAAAGAGAGGTGTTAAGCCACATTCCTAAGCTCATCATGCAGGCTTACAACCAAATACTTGGCAAAGTCATAGAGATGGCAGAGGTAGAAAATATTGTTAATCAAATGGCCAAAGATAAAGGGCCAAGCCCGGATGGCTTCACCACAAATTTTTTCCATGCCAGCTAGGAATGGTTGAAAGAAGAAATAGTGGCCTTGGTGGAGGATTCCTAGAAATCGGGGAGCGTTCTCAAAGCTCTTAATTCGACTTTCCAGGCTCTCATTCCAAAATAAAATGGAACCGAAGACCCTAGCAAAATAAGACCGATCGCCTTGTGCAATGTGATATATAGAATCATCTCCAAGGTAATAGCCAATCGTTTAAAACCCCTCCTACATGTTATCATTTCTCCAGAGCAAGCTTGGTTTGTGGAAGGAAGACAAATCTTGGATGGCATAATTATAGTACATGAAACTATCCACTCCCTCAAAGCAACTAGGACTCTAGGTATGCTTCTGAAACTTCACCTTTGCAAAGCTTACGATAAATTGAATTGGAAATTCTTGGGTGGCATATTAAAAACTTTTGGATTTGTGGAAGATTGGACTAATTGGATCATGAATATGGTCTCCTCTACTTTGTTCTCTATTTTGATTAGTGGATCTCCCTCGATTCCCTTCAATGCAACCAGAGGTATTAGACAAGGAGATCCCCTTTCTCGTTTCCTCTTCATTATTGCAGCTGAAGGGATTGGTAGGATGCTTAAGAACAGGAGAGCTGAGAACAAAATCCAAGGATTGTCCCTAACAGAAGGAATTGATTCCCAAACCCACCAACAGTTCATGGACGATAACATGCTGATGGGCCCATCCTCGGTGCATGAAGCTATGGGAATTAAATATTGTTTGAATATATTTCTTGAAGCTAGTGGCCTCGAAATAAAAAAGGAGAAATCTCAGACCTACTTCTTCAACACCCCTAGGATCACCAAGAGAAACATCCTCAGGATATTGGAATTTCCGGAAGGCAGCCTTCCCTTTAAGTATCTCGAAGCACCAATGGCAGAATCAACTATAAAACAAGTCTCCTAGAAAGAACTTCTAGACAAAATTAACAAAAAGCTAAGTTTCTGGACCTTCATAGCTCTCAATTTTCCGAGCAGATTAATCCTGGTAAAATCGGTGCTACAAGCCATGCCCATTTATCTCTTCTTAGTTTTGGCAGCCCCGAAATCCATCATCAAACAAATCAGGAATATCTAGAGGAATTTCCTTTGGGGGGGAACGAAAGATAATAGAAAATTGCCTCTGGTGGATTGGAAAACCATATACACCCCGAAGGTTATGGGAGGATTGGGCATCACAGAACCACTGGATAATAACAAAGTTATGAGTGCAAAAATCTGGTGGAGATGGGTGAACTATAAAGACGAGCCTTGGGCCAAACTGTGGCACTTGAAATATGTGCCACACTGGCCACAACAATCCCTTGTAAGGTTTAGTGAAAATCTACCAGGCTCTAGCATTTGGAAGACCGCCCAAGAAAACATGGGTCTTGTTCAAAAACACAGCTTTTGGGAAGTTCGGAATGGCCAAAATGCAAGATTTGCAAGAGAAGCTCTGAACTAGGAACCTGCTATCTCGTGTGGGGAAGACACACCTATTACAATCCTTCCTCCAAAATAACCCCATGGTTAAGGTGGTGGAGTTTTGGGACAATGACAATGCAGACCACAGGTTCAGAAGATGGAAGGGAAAAAGATGGCGGCAAGACAAAGCACCAGGGGAAGATATTGAAATTTTTTTATCGGAGCTCTACAAGAAAAGGTTTTCCAAGAATGAGGATCCTAACAAGATAATATGGGGGTATACGACCTCAAGAAACTTCAATCCAAAAGAAGCCCTAGGTTTGCTAACTGAAACCCAAAACAATGCTTCGGAAGCCAAATGATTAAAATCTAGAAGGGAGGATGGTGGCCCAAAATATCTATGTTTTGCTGGCTGGTTATAAAACGTCGCATCCTAACTTGGGATAACCTACAGGTCAGAGGTTTTCATGGACTGTCCTGCTGTTGCATGTGTGAAGAGAATTATGAGTCTATTAATCACCTGCTATATGAATGCAGGATTGCTAACTCCTTATGGGAGAAAGGGGTGACAATCTTCAGAAAAAATCACAGACACAGGGAACAACCAGATATAACAATTGCTGACTGGCCCATAAGCAGTTTCAAAAACAAAATATTGAATCACCTATGGGAACTTTTCCCTTGCTTCACAATTTGGGAAATCTGGAAAACTAGAAATAAACAAACATTCTAGAACAAAGCAAGGAAACTTGAAGAAATATGGAATTCCATAGAAACCCACATGAAAGAAACCATATCATTACACTCTTGGTCGCAGGAAGAATTTGTAGTGGAAAGAAATGAATGCAGTATTCTGCATGCTTTTGGGTTAGAAGAAATACCTCCAGACATCTCAATTTCTTGCTCACGCCCTATGCATGTCTCTAGGCCGCTATTCTGGAATGCTCCACCAGCAGGGTCCTTCAAACTCAATGTAGACGGAGCAGCTAAAGGAAATCGAGGACCAGTTGGATATGGAGGTGTCATCAGAAATTCGAAGGGAGGCATCCTTAGTCTATTCTGGGGTTCCATAGGGACTAATACAAACAACATGGCTGAGCTGGAAGGTTTAATCAATGGCTTGAACTGGGCAAAGAAAACGGGTACATCACTTATGGTGGTGGAGGGCGACTCCCATATCATAATTAACATTGCACACAGACTTCAAGAAGGATCCTTAACTACCCAAGTTTCCAAAAAATGGAGATGGGAGAGTAGGTTAAATGTCCTTAGGCAGATCCTCTGAGGAGAGGAAGCCATTCTGCTAACGCATGTTAAGCGGGAAGGGAACAAGGTGGCGGATGCCATGGCTAATGTAGGAGTGGAGAGAGAGTATTCTTTACATGTAGAGACAAAGGAGGATGGTGGAAAAACCCATAAAATATGGAGTAGCTGCTCCAAGATGGCGGATGATGATGCGAGGCACAACACTCTACATTCCGCATGCGAATGACAGATGGCTCCGGTCCGAGGGAAGGAAATACGCCGGCGTGTCGACATCTTGCAAGGGCCCACAAAGTTCTAGTTGATAAACTCGGCAGGACAAGAGAGTTTCAGATTGCCAGTTGGTGTACGTTAAGGCATGTCTTATCCCATGATCATGTCTTCCTTAACACACGGTTCCATCTTGATTATCCTCACCTTACACGTGGCCCTAGAATGGATCACGTGGAAGCCAAGCAAGGTAGTCCCAAGTCTAAAAGGAGAGAGCGACTTTATATACAATGCCAGGGTTGCCTTAAATCCGAATCCGTGGGAATGAGGAAGATTGGAAGTGCAGGTACCGTACCTACCACTGAATCGGTTAGATTGATATCTATGATGGAGACCCGTATCCTCTAGCCTGCTGTAAATATTAAGGATGTGAATCACTGACAAAAGGTGAGAGATTGGCTCGAGCGTGGAAGATTGGACTAATTGGATCTTGAATATGGTTTCCTCCACTTTGTTCTCTATTTTGGTTAGTGGATTTGCCTCGAGTCCCTTCAATGCAACCAGAGGTATTAGACAAGGAGATCCCCTTTCTCCTTTCCTCTTCATTATTGCGGCTGAAGGGATTGGTAGGATGCTTAAGAACAGGAGAGCTGAGAACAAAATCCAAGGATTGTCCATAATAGAAGGAATGGATTCCCAAACCCACCAACAATTCGTGGACTATAACATGCTGATGGGCCCAACCTCGGTGCATGAAGCTAGGGGAATTAAAGATTGTTTGAATATCTTTCTTGAAGCTAGTGGCCTTGAAATCAACAAGGAGAAATCTCAGACCTACTTCTTCAACACCCCTAGGATCACCAAGAGAAACATCCTTAGGATATTGGAATTTTCAGAAGGTAGCCTTCCCTTTAAGTATCTTAGAGCACCAATGGCAGAATCAAGTATCAAACAAGTCTCCTGGAAAGAACTGCTGGACAAAATTAACAAAAATCTAAGTCTCTGGATCTTCAAAGCTCTCAATTTTCCGAGCAGACTAATCCTGGTAAAATCGGTGCTGCAGGCCATGCCCATTTATCTCTTCTCAGTTCTGGCAGCCCTGAAATCCATCATCAAATAAATCAGGAATATCTAGAGGAATTTCCTTTGGGGGGGAAGGAAAGATAATAGAAAATGGCCTATGTTGGATTGGAAAACCATCTACACCCCGAAGGTTATGGGAGGATTGGGCGTCCGAGAACCACTGGATAATAACAAAGTTATGAGTGCAAAAATATGGTGGAGATGGGTGAACTATAAAGACGAGCCTTGGGCCAAACTGTGGCACTTGAAATATGTGCCACACTGGCCACAACAATCCCTTGTAAGGTTAAGTGAAAATATACTAGGCTCCAGTATCTAGAAGACCGCCCAAGAAAACAGGGGTTTGGTTCAAAAACACAGCTTTTGGGAAGTTCAGAACGAATAAAATGCAATATTTGCAAGCGAAGCTATGAACCAGGAACATGCTATCTCATGTGGGGAATAAACACCTCTATTACGCTCCTTCTTCCAAAATAACCCCATGGTTAAGGTGGCAGAGTTCTGGGACAATGACAATGCAGACCACAGGTTCAGAAGATGGAAGGGAAAAAGATGGTGGCAAGACAAAGCACCAGGGGAAGATATCAATTTTTTTTTATTGGAGCTCTACAAGAAAAGGTTTTCCAAGAATGAGGATCCTGACAAGATAAGATGGGGGTATATGACCTCAAGAAACTTCAATCCAAAAGAAGCCCTAGGTTTGCTAACTGAAACCCAAAACAATGCTCCAGAAGCCAAATGGATTAAAATCTGGAAGGGAGGATGGTGGCCCAAAATATCTGTGTTTTGCTGGCTAGTTATAAAATGTCGCATCCTAACTTGGGATAACCTACAGGTCAGAGGTTTTCATGGACTGTCCCGCTGCTGCATGTGCGAAGAGAATTATGAGTCTATTAATCACCCGCTGGATGAATGCAGGATTGCTAACTCCTTATGGTAGAAAGGGGCGACAATCTTCAGAAAAAATCACAGACACAGGGGATGACAGGATATAACAATTGCTGACAAGCCCATAAGTAGTTTCAAAAACAAAATAGTGAATCGTCTGTGGGAAATTTTCCCTGGATTCACAATTTGGGAAATATGGAAAACTAGAAATAAACAAAAATTCTAGAACAAAGCAAGGAAACTTGAAGAAATATGGAATTCCATAGAAACCCACATGAAAGAAACCATATCATTACACTCTTGGTCACAGGAAGAATTTGTAGTAGAAAGAAATGAATGCAATATTATGCATGCTTTTGGGTTAGAAGAAATACCTCCAGACAACTCAATTGCTCGCTCATGCCCTGTGCATGTCTCCAGCCCGCTATTCTGGAATGCTCCACCAGCAGGGTCCTTCAAACTCAATGTAGACAGAGTGGCCAAAGGAAATGCAGGACCAGTCGGATATGGAGGTGTCATCAGAAATTCGAAGGGAGGCATCCTTAGTTTGTTTTGGGGTTCCATAGGGACTAATACAAATAACATGGCTGAGCTGGAAGGTTTAATCAATGGATTGAACTAGGCAAAGAAAACGGGTAAATCACCTCCGGTGGTGGAGGGAGACTCCCAGATCATAATTAACATTGCATGCAGACTTCAAGAAGGATCCTTAACTACCCAAGTTTCCAAAAACTGGAGATGGGAGAGTAGGTTAAATGTCCTCAGGTAGATCCTCCGAGGAGAGGAATCCATTCTGCTAACGCATGTTAAGTGGGAAGGGAACAAGGTGGTGGATGCCATGGCCAACGCAGGAGTGGAGAGCGAGTATTCTTTCCATGCAGAGACAAAGGAGGATGGTGCAAAAACCCATAAAATCTAGAGTAGCTGCTCCAAGCTGGTGGATGATGACGCGAGGCACAACACTCTACATTCTGCATGCGAATGACAGAGGGCTTCGGTCTGAGGGAAGGCAATACACTGGCGTGTCGACATCTTGGGAGGGCCCACAAAGGTCTAGTTGATAAACTCGGTAGGACAAGAGAGTTGCAGATTGCCAGCTGGTGTACGTTAAGGCATGTCTTATCCCATGATCATGTCTTCCTTAACACACAGTTCTATCTTGATTATCCTCGCCTTACACATGGCTCTGGAACGGATCACGTGGAAACCAAGCAAGGTAGTCCCAAGTCTAAAAGGAGAGAGTGGCTTTATATACAATGCCAGGGTTTCCTTAAATCCCAATCCATGGGAATGAGGAAGGTTGGAAGTGCATGTACTGTACCTACCACTGAATCGGTTAGAATGATATCTATGACAGAGACCCATATCCTCAGTCCTGCTGTAAATCTTAAGGATGTGAATCACTGACAAAAGCTGAGAGATTGGCTCGAGCGTGGAAGATTGGACTAATTGGATCATGAATATGGTCTCCTCTACTTGTTCTCTATTTTGGCTAGTGGCTCTCCCTCGAATCCCTTCAATGCAACTAGAGGTATTAGACAAGGAGATCCCCTTTCTCCTTTCCTCTTCATTATTGCGGCTGAAGGGATTAGTAGGATGCTTAAGAACAGGAGAGTTGAGAACAAAATCCTGGGATTGTCCCTAACAGAAGGAATGGATTCCCAAACCTAGCAACAGTTCGTGGACGATAACATGCTGATGGGCCCATCCTCGGTGCATGAAGCTAGGGGAATTAAAGATTGTTTGAATATCTTTCTTGAAGCTAGTGGCCTCGAAATCAACAAGGAGAAATATCAGACCTACTTCTTCAACACCCCTAGGATCACCAAGAGAAACATCCTCAGGATATTGGAATTTCCGAAAGGCAGCCTTCCCTTTAAGTATCTCGGAGCACCAATGGCAGAATCAAGTATCAAACAAGTCTCCTGGAAAGAACTGCTGGACAAAATTAACAAAAAGCTAAGTCTCTAGACCTTAAGAGCTCTCAATTTTCCAAGCAGACTAATCCTGGTAAAATCGATGCTATAGGCCATGCCCATTTATCTCTTCTTAGTTTTGGTAGCCCCGAAATCCATCATCAAACAAATCAGGAATATCTAGAGGAATTTCCTTTGGGGGGAATGAAAGATAATAGAAAATGGACTTTGGTGGATTGGAAAACCATCTACACCCCGAAGGTTATGGGAGGATTGGGCATTTGAGAACCTTTGGATAATAACAAAGTTATGAGTGCAAAAATCTGGTGGAGATGGGTGAACTATAAAGATGAGCCTTGGGCCAAACTATGGCACTTGAAATATGTGCCACACTGGCCACAACAATCCTTGTAAGGGTAAGTGAAAATCTACCAGGCTCCAGCATCTAGAAGACCGCCAAGGAAAACATGGGTCTGGTTCAAAAACACAGCTTTTGGGAAGTTCAGAATGACCAAAATGCAAGATTTGCAAGTGAAGCTCTGAACCAGGAACCTGCTATCTCATGTGGGGAAGACACACCTCTATTATGCTCCTTCCTCCAAAATAACCCCATGGTTAAGGTGGCGGAGTTCTGGGACAATGACAATGCAGACCACAGGTTCAGAAGATGGAAGGGAAAAAGATGGTGGCAAGACAAAACACCAGGGGAAGATATTGAATTTTTTTTATCGGAGCTCTACAAGAAAATGTTTTCCAAGAATGAGGATCTTGACAAGATAAGATGGGGGTATACGACCTCAATAAACTTCTATCCAAAAGAAGCCCTAGGTTTGCTAATTGAAACCCAAAAAAATGCTCTAGAAGCCAAATGGATTAAAATCTGGAAGGGAGGATGGTGGCCCAAAATCTCTGTGTTTTGCTGGCTGGTTATAAAATGTCGCATCCTAACTTGGGATAACCTATAGGTCAAAGGTTTTCATGGACCATTCTGCTGCTGCATGTGCGAAGATAATTATGAGTCTATTAATCGACTGCTGGATGAATGCAGGATTGCTAACTCCTTATGGGAGAAAGGGGTGACAATCTTCAGAAAAAATCATAGACACAGGGGATGACCGGATATAACAATTGATGACTGGCCCATAGGTAGTTTCAAAAACAAAATAGTGAATCGCATGTGGGAACTTTTCCCTGGCTTCACAATTTGGGAAATATGGAAAACCAGAAATAAACAAATTACATTCGAGAACAAAGCAAGGAAACTTGAAGAAATATGGAATTCCATAGAAACCCACATGAGAGAAACCATTTCATTACACTCTTGGTTGCAGGAAGAATTTGTAGTGGAAATAAATGAATGCAGTATTATGCATGCTTTTGGGTTATAAGAAATACCTCTAGAAAACTCAATTGCTCGCTCATGCCCTGTGCATGTCTCCAGCCTGCTGTTCTGGAATGCTCCACCAACAGGGTCCTTCAAACTCAATGTAGACGGAGCGGCCAAAGGAAATCCAGGACTAGCCGGATATGGAGGTGTCATCAGAAATTTGAAGGGAGGCATCCTTAGTCTGTTCTAGGGTTCCATAGGGACTAATACAAACAACATGGTTGAGCTGGAAGGTTTAAACAATGGCTTGAACTGGGCAAAGAAAATAGGTAAATCACCTCTGGTGGTGGAGGGAGACTCCTAGATCATAATTAACATTGCATGCAGACTTCAAGAAGGATCCTTAACTACCCAAGTTTCAAAAAACTGGAGATGTGAGAGCAGGTTAAATGTCATTAGGCAGATCCACCCAGGAGAGGAAGCCATTCTGCTAACGCATGTTAAGCGGGAAGGGAACAAGGTGGTGGATGCCATGGCTAATGCAGGAGTGGAGAGAGAGTATTCTTTCCATGCAGAGACAAAGGAGGATGGTGGAAAAACCCATAAAATATGGAGTAGCTGCTCCAAGGTGGCGGATGATGACGCGAGGCACAACACTCTACATTTCGCATGCGAATGACAGATGGTTCCGGTCCGAGGGAAGGCAATAAGCTGGCGTGTCGACATCTCGGGAGGGCCCATAAAGGTCTAGTCGATAAACTCTGTAGGACAAGATATTTTCATATTGCCAGCTGGTGTATGTTAAGGCATGTCTTATCCGATGATCATGTCTTCCTTAACACACGGTTCCATCTTGATTATCCTCTCCGTACACACGGCCCTGGAATGGATCACATGGAAACCAAGCAAGGCAGTCCCAAGTCTGAAAGGAGAGAGCGGCTTTATATACAATGCCAGGGTTGCCTTAAATTTGAATCCATGGGAATGAGGAAGGTTGGAAGTGCAGGTACTGTGCCTACCACTAAATCGGTTAGATTGATATCTATGACAGAGACCCGTATCCTTTGGCCTGCTGTAAATCTTAAGGATGCGAATCACTCACAAAAGGTGAGAGATCGGCTCAAGCATGGAAGATTGGACTAATTGGATCATGAATATGTTCTCCTCTACTTTGTTCTCTATTTTGGTTAGTGGATCTCCCTTGAGTCCCTTCAATGCAACAAGAGCTATTAGATAAGGAGATCCCCTTTCTCCTTTCCTCTTCATTATTACGGCTGAAGGGATTGGTAGGATGCTTAAGAACAGGAGAGTTGAGAACAAAATCCAAGGATTGTCCCTAGTAGAAGGAATGGATTCCCAAACCCACCAACAGTTCATGGACGATAACATGCTGATGGGCCCATCCTCGGTGCATGAATCTAGGGGAATTAAAGATTGTTTGAATATATTTCTTGAAGCTAGTGGCCTTGAAATCAACAAGGAGAAATCTCAGACCTACTTCTTCAACACCCATAGGATCACCAAGAGAAACTTCCTCAGGATATTGGAATTTTCGAAAGGCAGCCTTCCCTTTAAGTATATCGGAGCACCAATGGCATAATCAAGTATCAAACAAGTCTCCTGGAAAGAACTGCTGGACAAAATTAACAAAAAGATAACTCTCTGGACCTTCAGAGCGCTCAATTTTCCGAGCAGACTGATCCTGGTAAAATCGGTGCTGCAGGCCATGCCCATTTATCTCTTCTCAGTTCTGGCAGCCTCAAAATCCATCATCAAACAAATCAGGAATATCTAGAGGAATTTCCTTTGGGGGGGAACGAAAGATAATAGAAAATGGCCTCTGGTGGATTGGAAAACCATCTACACCCCAAAGGTTATGGGAGGATTGGGCGTCCTAGAACCACTGGATAATAACAAAGTTATGAGTGCAAAAATCTGGTGGAGATGGGTGAACTATAAAGATGAGCCTTGGGCCAAACTGTGGCACTTGAAATATGTGCCACACTGGCCACAACAATCCCTTGTAAGGTTTGGTGAAAATCTACCAGGCTCCAGCATCTGGAATACCGCCCAAGAAAACAGGGGTCTGGTTCAAAAACACAACTGTTGGGAAGTTCGGAACGACCAAAATGCAAGATTTGCAAGCAAAGCTCTAAACCAGGAACCTGCTATCTCGTGTGGGGAAGACACACCTCTATTACGCTCCTTCCTCCAAAATAACCCCATGGTTAAGGTGGTGGAGTTCTAGGACAATGACAATGCAGACCACATGTTTAGAAGATGGAAGGGAAAAAGATGGTGGCAAGACAAAGCACCAGGGGAAGATATCGAATTTTTTTTATCGGAGCTCTACAAGAAAAGGTTTTCCAAGAATGAGGATCCTGACAAGATAAGATGGGGGTATACGACCTCAAGAAGCTTCAATCCAAAAGAATCCCTAGGTTTTCTAATTGAAACCCAAAACAATGCTCTAGAAGCCAAATGGATTAAAATATGGAAGGGAGGATGGTGGCCCAAAATCTCTGTGTTTTGCTGGCTGGTTATAAAACATCGCATCCTAACTTGGGATAACCTACAGGTCAGAGGTTTTCATGGACTGTCCCGCTGCTGCATGTGCGAAGAGAAACATGAGTCTATTAATCACTTGCTGGACAAATGTAGGATTGCTAACTCCTTATGGGAGAAAGGGGCGACAATCTTCAGAAAAAATCACAGACATAGGGGACGATCGGATATAACAATTGCTGAATGGCCCATAAGTAGTTTCAAAAGCAAAATAGAGAATCACCTGTGGGAACTTTTCCCTGGATTCACAATTTGGGAAATTTGGAAAACTAGAAATAAACAAACATTCTAGAACAAAGCAAGGAAACTTGAAGAAATATGGAATTCCATAGAAACCCACATGAAAGAAACCATATCATTACACTCTTGGTTGCAGGAAGAATTTGTAGTGGAAAGAAATGAATGTAGTATTCCGCATGCTTTGGGGTTAGAAGAAATACCTCCAGACAACTCAATTGCTCGCTCACGCCCTGTGCATGTCTCCAGCTCACTGTTCTAGAATGCTCCACCAGCAAGGTCCTTCAAACTCAATGTAGATGGAGCGGCCAAAGGAAATCCAGGACCAGTCGGATATGGAGTTGTCATTAGAAATTCGAAGGGAGGCATCATGGCTTGAACTGGGTAAAGAAAACAGGTAAATCACCTCTGGTGGTGGAGGGCGACTCCCAGATCATAATTAACATTGCACGTAGACTTCAAGAAGGATCCTTAACTACCCAAGTTTCCAAAAACTGGAGATGGGAGAGCAGGTTAAATGTCCTCAGGAAGATCCTCCTAGGAGAGGAAGCCTTTCTGCTAACACATGTTAAGCGGGAAGGGAACAAGGTGGCGGATGCCATGGTAACACAAGAGTGGAGAGCGAGTATTATTTCCATGCAGAGACAAGGGAGGATGGTGGAAAAACCCATAAAATCTGGAGTAGCTGCTCCAAGATGGTGGATGATGACACGAGGCACAACACTCTACATTTCGCATGCGAATGACAGATGGCTCCGGTCCGAGGGAAGGCAATAAGCCGGCGTGTCAACATCTTGGGAGGGCCCACAAAGGTCTAGTTGATAAAATCGGCAGGACAAGAGAGTTTCAGATAGCCAGCTAGTGTACGTTAAGGCATGACTTATCCCATGATCATGTCTTCCTTAACACATGGTTCCATCTCGATTATCCTTGCCTTACACGCGGCCCTGGAACGGATCACGTGGAAACCAAGCAAAGCAGTCCCAAGTCTGAAAGGAGAGAGCAACTTTATATACAATTCCAGGGTTGCCTTAAATCTAAATCTGTGGGAATGAGGAAGGTTGGAAGTGCAGGTACTGTTCCTACCACTGAATCAGTTAGATTGATATCTATGACGGAGACCCGTATCCTCTGGCCTGCTGTAAATCTTAAGGATGTGAATCACTCACAAAAGGTGAGAGATCGGCTCGAGCATGGAGAGTGGTGAGGCATTATGGCAGGCTTGAGGGGAATTAAGGAAGAAAGCTACAGGAGGATTTCGTTGGCATCAAAAGGCCCTATTTATGTGCCTCCAGAGGAGTCCATGGACCTATCCAAGTTTTTGTTCTCCTTTCTACTTCTGTCCTCTGTCTTCCTAAGCAACTTCACCATGCCAAGGCTATGGAGGGCTTGGTCCAGAGAGCACGGCCCAAATCGTGGTGGTAATCCCAGCAAAGCTTTTCCCAGTGTGATGGAGGATTCGATGTCCCATGATAGGGGTAGTCCAGATGCTGCTCCATTCAATTGGGGAGACCAGTATATGGCCGAGACGCCTACTGCTGTCGAGGCGTTTATTGCAATCATGGATATTGACCTCATTCAAGAGTTCAAGACAGTAATGGGAGGCCCTCTGATTCCTAATCCGTTCTAGTCGGCGTGCATCCTGTTAGCCAGAGACATCCAAGCCAAAATTCAAACTGTTAAGGGCATCCGTGATGCCATGGAAACCATCCGTAGAGGTCAACAAGAAAGCGCGGCGGTGTTTCATCTTCTGGAGCAGATAGCTCAAAATATGCTTGTCAATCCTGGAGCTGAATCTTCTAACCCGAGGAATATTACGGCTAATTCTCGAAATTCCACCGTGGTGCCCCTTCAGGAGGATCAACCTCATATTCCACCCAGCGAGGCTGGAAGCTAAAGGGGTTTCTTTGGAGGGTTCTTGGGCCTTTGTGTATCTCTGATAATTGTTGTACTCTGTTTGGACTGAGGAGGTTTCCTTTTCTTTGGTCTGTTTTCAGTTAAATGTATTTTCTGTTACCGGGCTGTCTATGTAATAGGTCTTAGTGCCATCTCGATTCTTTTCTGATTGTTCTTCTATCAGGGTTTTAGAAATGTAAGACACCACTTTTGTGTTGTAAGAAGAGATAGGCATTTCCAAGCCTGGTCATTCTTGAGGTTTTGTCAGCAGAGACAGGCATTTCTAAGCCTGGTCTTTTTGGGTTGAAGGTCAAGCTCTATTGACCTTTGGATCAGCCTTTGTTTGTAACCTTTTGTATCATAATAGAATCTCTTACTTACAAAAAAAGAGTGAGAGTTATGGTGTTAAAATACTCTCCCGAACAAGCATTCTCTGGAGTATGCAACATAGGAAATTGCATTAACCATTATATTAGTTGAATGAAATATTACTTTTAAGGTAGAAAAAAAAAATAATAAAAAAAGAAAGTCCATTTTGACTAGACGCTTGCCTTCAGATAATTAATGACGACGAAATTGAGCGAGACCTTCCTCGGCAAATTTGATGGCAGGATTTCTGCCTTGATTGGTGGAAACTTACTGCATAGTAGGGAAGACCATTTATGCCTTTTGTTATTAATATGGAACGAAAATTCATTGTAAGGGGGAAAAAACTCATGAAGGGAAGAGGGGAGGATCCGCACGACCCTCCAAACATTGGTAAATGAGCTCTTGCGACCCAAGATGAGCGCAATCTGTGCATAGGGGAGGATGCCGTATCCAGTAGAAATATGGAGCAAGAGGGGGCATATGAGCGTTTCTCTCGAATGAAAGCCCCAAAAATTTGTGTTTGGCAGAGCAGAGCAACCATGAAGGTAACTGATGCGGTACGGTAATACATTTCACATCCTCCTCTGCATCTATGCTTGCGTCTTTATAGATATGAAAGTACGCTGCTAATGCTTTTCTCTGATAGATCTATAATCGGTTTTTGAGTCCATTTTGTTTACCTCTCATAGAACTGGAAATCGTACGGCCTCCTATACCTACGATTTCAGTAAAAAAATGGGTTCTGCAATTTGTGACCGCATTGAATTCCATGCTGCCTCTTATACCTAGGATTTCAGTAAAACCTGGGTCAGCATTTCATGAGGGCGTTGAGGTTCATGCTTCTTTTTATGCATCTAATCTCATTATTTCTAGGTTTATATATATACATTTGCGGCTGAAATGTCTGAAATTCCTATATAAATTTTGGTATACTCTAAATGTGATCTTAGCTCAAAGGTATGTGATTTATTTCTACTTCAGCCCTAAAGCTTGCGATGGAATCTTTAAAACAGAAGTGAAATGATTTGTATACACCATAGATAACCATTCGGTAGCATCCGAATATGTATACCTGTTAGAAAAATTAAGGCCTACGATGTTTTATTTTTCATCCATATAGCTTAGCTCAGTCCATTGCGACTAGAGTCCCGACTCCGACTCTAGGGTACCGGACATCCTCCTCGTAAATGGATCATTCTTCAGAACTTATAATCTTTCAAATAATCAGGTTATGATTATATGTGGTAACTCCTTTGTCTGCGATTTGGATGAGTGGGATCGATATAATATATCTAGATATATATCGGAGTCGTTGAATGGTTAGAATATGACTGTATAGGTTACAACCAAACTGATCCACTTTTATATACATGATATAGGTCAAACCTTCTCACTTAAAACATTTCGAGTACATCTAATGGCCGATCTGTGAGATTCGAGATCAGAATCCTGCATGTGCCCTCCCAGATTGCTGACTAGCGCAAAACGACGTTGTGTTTCTTAAATGCTTTCACTAATCTATAACTATTGGGTCAAGCCTTGAATCATCATTTCGATGGATGCTCGACTTATAACAATAGTCTCAGGATAAATTTTAAGGTTAGGAGTAGCTCGTTTGCATCCGATCTCTGTCATGGAAATAAAGACTAGGAAATCTAGTAACTATATGGAAATATTGGAGTCGTATGATTATAATATGATGGATTATTGCATGCATAAGAGCTGGAAGGACATATATTTTGGTGAAAATAGAGAATGCAAAATCCTATAACTGTCGGACCAATAGGAAACATAGGGTTATTATATGATGGAGTAGCTCTTTTGCATAAGATCCATTTTGTCATCCCCTTTAGTAGTAATTGAACATTATATGACTTTAGCACAAAATTCCAAAAGCTATAAGTATGAAAAGTATTGTGAAGGTCTCTTCGGTCCTGAAGGAAGGTCTTTTGTCTTGAAGTTTAAAGTTGGTAAAAAAAATCTTTATTTCATGTTGCAGGCATAAAAAGTTGGTGATCGATCCTTTGTGTGATTCAAAGAAATTGCAGATTCAAGAGGTTCAGGTTTCATTAACTAATAAGCTTAGAGATACTCCATGAGAATATTTGAAAGTAAGTATGGCAACAAAGATGTTACGGAATGTATTTTCTTCTATTAAATGAATAATATATGATATAACAGTTTGGTGGACGTAGCCCATGGATTGGGTGAACCACGTACATTTGTGTCTGTCTCATTTTCATGTGTTTGAATGTTTTACTTCCTCATATTATTTTGTACATATGACACTTTTCTGCAAATGGATTGTGGTATTGTAAAAGATAATCAAAGAATGTTAGTGTTATCCCAATGATTTTCCTGTACGCTTAGTAGGTCATGTTTAGGGCACTATGATGATGTAATGCTTGTGGTTATGAATAATATCTTAGGGGATTTACATTAAGGAATATTGTCATCAACAGGACTATAATGTTGTACAATTGAAGGTTATAAGATATGCTATTGATATGAATGAATGTGCATCTCACGCGATTCATTACTTAAAAATAAACAATGAATAGTTAGTCAAATCGATCGGTTTTTCTTAAGTGGATTATACCCCAATAACTAGGTATCTTGATGGTGGATACATGGTGGCTAAAGATTTACTAATAAATAAATAATTAATCCCTTAAGAGAGATCCATATTGTTAGTCGAAGGTTAATGTAGATGAAAATGTGGTTAAAAGAACATTGGAGTATGTTGTCAAATGTCAGGTTAATTTCTACACCTATGTATTCCGCCATTGAGGGGATTACGTAATCATATGAATACTAGAAGGCATAATATGCATGTTTGGTTATGTTATGAATAGAAATCCTAGTAAATTGGATGTAGATTGCATGTTTGGTTTCTGATGAGGAGGATGGATGTAAATTATCCAATGATTGTTTTACAAGGCATGTAGTTTTGACATTATCGAATTTGATTAGACATGCTTCATTGAAATGCCATGTAAAATCTGACACTAACATGATTGACTCATTTTGTAGTAAGAGTGGTAAAAAAACTATATACCCCTCATTACGCATAATGGAATTGAGGTATAAGGTGTATGCTACATGGATCATCACCATTGAAATGAGGGAATTCAATCTTCAGCGCACAAAAGTTGCTGGAAGTAGAGAACGTAGTGCCTGCAGAAGACTCAGGCTGTTGCTGGTTGCTCATGGCTGAATACTGAAGATGGAGGGAAATAAATATTTGATCCAGATCTTTGAGTTTGGTCTTGAGGGTGACAAGTTCTTCTTCCATTTGTCTATTTACTCCTGCATGGGGGACAACCATAAGCAAGTTTATTTATTTATTTTTTGGAAATGGATGGGAAAACAAAAACAGAGAGGGTTTTAGAAAAAGAAATTTTTGAGTTGGGAAAAACACAAGTGGGTAACTAGGTTGTGGACACTTTCTAAGGGACAAGGAAACAAATAATGTGAATTTTAGAAGTGGGGTGAAAGAAGGAGATGGAATTTTGGGCTTCAGGAAGTGGACTTGGGATAGGGTCCTCAATGAATGAAATATGTAGAATGGAATGAAAGGGGTTACAGTGAAATTTCAAGGGAAACGAAGCTAAATCAAAGAATATATGGCTGAAGATTTTTTTTTTCCCCGAAGAAATGATATGTGGCAGTGCTAGAAATCTATGCTTTATCAACTGAATTGGACTAAGTGATTAGTGACAATTCTGGAATTCTATGTGTTATCTACTGTAAATAGATATGGACCCCAGGTATATTCGGCTTCGTAATGGTTCAAAGGTAGTCACTCAGCCACTAAGGCTGTCTTAGGCTTGAGTATTCGAGCAGTACCCCTCACTTCACGGCGCAGGTAAAACTGCTAACCACTTGGCCAAAAACGACAACTCTTTGGTTTTCCTCACGGATGGGAATCTAATCAATCTAGTGGGGGTCGTTTCCCTTTTTGCTTGGCAGGTCCTCTCAATGGCCAGCTACTTTGGGGTTCCTGTGGTACTCCTTACAATGAGTTTTAGGGCTATTCTCAAGTACTCCCACAGTTAAGCGGATAGGGTTTATTCCCTGATTCGAATGAAAAATACCGCTGCAAGAAGAAAAAATACTGCAATAATCACAGTGCCAAAAAAAATGTGGCAGAAATTCCACCCAATGCTCCAAAACCCGTAATTAGAGCTATGCTTCTGCCCAGGAAATCAGAATAGAAATCTGGGCACCCAGTAAAAATATTTTCTCTCTGCAATTTTCACGGCTGTCACTGAAATTCTGAAAAATTGCTGATTTTAAATCCGTGATATCTCCACTTTTAGAACTCCAAACGAGATGATTTTTTTTTGAAACTACATATTTTTTAAAGAGGAATTCAGATATGCAACTTATTTTTCTTCAATATGTACAAAAAGGATGTGAAATTGGCCACCTAATTTTGACCCCCTCTGTTTTTTCAAAAAAAAAATAAATTCCCACTTGTGGCAAGGAAAGTGCTATGATTCCAGATGTGGAGAACCTTCTGCAATAAACAATGAGAATGCACAATATAACAGAAATATTGGAGTAGAAAAAATATTTTATTGATCGCAGGCCACTTCGAGGGGGCAACCTCCTTTGAGCAAGCTCAATACAAAATAACTCTTCGATGCTTTCATTAGCCTCAACACATACTTATATACTAAGTCTAATATAAAAAAATATTACCCCCCATGAATGTGGGATAATGAAACATAATAACTAGACAACTTAACAACTATTACTTACTCCCCATGAATGTGGGATAATACAACATACTGATGGGACGACTTACAAAGCATATGCGCCTGATAAAATATACTAACAAAATAAAGAGGAGGGTTCACACGGGTTCTTAACATCATCATCTTGTAACATCATCATCTGAACCATCATCATCTACATCTTCAGTATGTGAATAATGAACTATCATCATTTGTATCTCTAGTATGTGAATATTGAACTATCATCATCTATATCTCCAGTATGTGAAAACTGAAAGCATCATCATCTATATCTTCAGTATAGAAATACTGAAAGCATCATCGTTTGTATCTTCACTATAGAAATACTAAAAGCATCATCATATGTATCTTCAGTTTAGAAATACTGAATCACCATCATCTACATCTACAGTATGTAAATACTGAAACATCATATATATCTTCAGTATAGGATTACTGAAACACCATCATCTGTATCTTATCTCATAGGTAGAAATACTGTATTTCTATGTGCTTTGATGGAACACATGGTTTTCTGTCATCTTTATACAACTATGGTTATCACATAGAATAACTGTAGTATCCATATCTAGGTCAAAGAGACCTGACATCAGCTTCCAAAGCCATATGGCTTCACAACTAGCAGAGCAAGCTTCTATATATTCTGCTTCATCCGTGCTAAGAGCAACACTTGACTGTTTCCAGCTAAACCACGAAATCATAGTAGATCCCATACTATAACATCCAAATGATGTGCTTTTCCTATCTGATATAGTTCCATCCCAATTTGCATCCATATAGCCATACAATCTGTACTCATGGTTTCCATCATAGTATAGAACAAATTCTATAGTCCCTTTCAGATATCTTATCACATGTTTTGCAGCTATCAGTTGAACACATCTATGTTGAACTAGATATTGACTTAAGGTGTTAAACAAATGTTTGGTCTGGTATTTGTTATATACATCAATGAACCAATAATCTATTTATATTGAGTCACATCCACTAACTCTGATGAGTCATCAGCTAACAACTTCAGGTTGTAATCCATGGGTGTGGCCATGGATTTGCATTCCAACATATCGAATCTTTTCAATATCTCTACTGCATACCTTCTCTGATTGAGAAAGATTCCTTTTGAGTTCTCCCATACTTCCAGACCTAGGAAATAATGCATTAGACCAAGTTCTTTCATCTCAAATTCTTCAGCGAGCTTCTTCTTGCATTCTAGAATCTGTCTGTCAGAAATAGATCATCCACATATAGTAATAGTATGACAGGTTCATCTTCTATAACCTTGAAGTAAAGGTTAGGATCAAATTTACTCTTAGCAAAGCCCATGATCGTCTAGAAACAATCTATCCTTCCGTTCCAAGCTCTGGGAGCTTGCTTCAATCCATACAGGTCCTTTAGCTTGCATACGTGATTTAGGTTGTCTTCAACCTCAAATCCTTGTGGTTGTTATATGTATACTTCTTCTTCAATCACACCATTTAGGAAGGTTGTTTTCACATCCATTTGGTGTAAGTCCCACTTCATGATGGATGCAAGTGCCATGATGGATTTAATGGAAGTATGACTTGCTACTGGTGCAAATGTTTCTTCGTAATCGATTCCCTCCTTATGAGAGAAACCTCTAGCCACAAATCTTTCCTTGTACTTCTTTATACTTCCGTCAGCTGCATGTTTTAACTTGTAGATCGATTTGGAGGATACCACACTCTTTCTTTCCGGTTCGGTTACTATATCCCAAACATTATTTGGGTATTCTTCCATCATCCTGTTAGGTCATCTGCATATCCTAGTCTTTCACATTCAACCTTGAAGGTTGGAACCCACTTTACTCTTGGTAAAGTATTGATCCATCACGAAGCTCTACATCATGTCGTACTATCTCAAACTCATAGATCTTCTGTAGTCACAATACCATACTCATAAAATTCCAGAAGCAAATATGGTCCATGGCCACATAATGTCTTATGGTGACCACATTGTTGATCTCTCTCAGCTTTATGATAGAATAACACAAAAGTATGCTTCTAGTTCTTGCTCTCGGTAAGAATAGTATGATTCAGAAACGAAAGTGACCATTTCAGAAACTAGGAAGATAAAATGCATACTAGTTCTTACTCCCCGTAAGAATAGTATGAATCAGAAACCAAAGCGATCATATCAGAAACTAGGAAGACAAAATACACAATAGCATATTGGCCATTAAATGACATAATACATATGCTATGAATGCTCATTGATACAAAGTATGTAAATGGTATTTTTATACACAATGATAGTTTTAGTTTAATCGGATTACAACAATCCATAATTTATGTGTGAAAATCCCATTATATTCCATAATGTATTCTAGTTTGTAGAAGCACATTTTTGTTTTTCTACGTTATGAAATCTCTATTCACGAACAAAATTGTGTAATCTTAGAATTAGGATTACATAATTGCGTAGATTAGGAATTAGGTGTAAAAATGGATTTAGGGATTATTGGTATATTGATTACAAGAATTCTACTTTAACAATTAGGGTTTATATAAGTAATAAGTATTTAGTTATAAGGTTTTTAAGTTATATGGGTTAGAGGTAATAAGAGATAAGAAATAGGGGAATATGGATTATAATACTAACATTGATTAAGGGTTAAATTTTTTAAAACTTAGAGACTAATGGTCATAATGTTTATAGTTCATATGAACTTTAGATTACTAGGGTTAGGGGTGTAAGGATACTTGAAGTGATTATTCACTAGGATTTAATGGCTTTGATGTTATAAGGGTTGTACAATTTATGTATTATAAGGTTTATATTTTAAGATATACACCTCTTTTACAATGCTTTCCCAATGTTTTTTTTTTAGTATTTTAAGAAATAAGAACCTTTTTAACACCTAATGTGTCATTTTATCAATGATATGTTCCCAAATGAAGAAGATAAAACTTTTTAAAATATATGCATGGTATATAATAAGCTAACATCAATGTGTCATTTTTTCAATGATATATGCTTACATGAAGAAGATAAAACATTTTAAAATATATGTATGGGATATAATAAGTTTGCATTCTTGAGATCCTCACAATATGCAATATCGTAACATACAGAATTCATTTTCTTTCTAATGGGGATTTCCCAACACAATTTCAAAAGAATTTCGGAAAAGGAAGTTGAGGGAAGAAAATTGGGAAGCCCATTATGGAAAAGTGGGAAGGTGTATGTGCATCTGCAATCCACAATTACAAAAAGGTTCTTGGAGAAATATGTTTGTGAAATAACTCAATTGTGGATATTGAGTTGTGAGAAGTCAAGTTTGTGGAAACTCAAGCTTGCATTAAGACATTTGTGGAAGAAATCAATTGTGGAGATTGAGTTGCGAAAACTCAAGCTTGCAGAAATTTGGTTGTGGGAGAATCCAAGCTTGTGGAAAGTTGATTACGAGAGCAAAGTTGTGAAATCCTGCTTGTAGAATGAGAATTCAACCAACATTTTCATCTGAAGAAGAGAAATTTAGGTCCTGCATCAATTTTGGTATAGATGTCGCCAAGACAAGGACAAATATGCTGAGTCCCTGTAGGACATGGTCAAGGAAGACCAGTTGCAGAGACAAACACACAAAGGGAATTAAGACAAGTCCAAGCTAGGATGGAAGCTATGGAGAGAAAGAATTCATAGAATACATACAACAGTGATGAGGAAGAATCCTATGAAGACGAGCGAGAGGAGGTTGTTGAAGAAGTAAAATTATTGAAGATGCTGATGAATGCTAGTAATAGACCGAGAGTTTAAGTCCCTATGTATGAAGGAAATCTCAATGTTGTAGAACTCATGGACTGGATCAATTCTTTAAACAAGTATTTTGACTTTGAAGAAATTGAAGATAAAAAGAATGTGAGGTATGCAGCGACTAGACTGAAAGGGCATGCATCCACATAGAAAGCAGAGGTAAGCCCAAAATCAAATATATTTCCATCAACATAAAGGTGATTCTTTGGGAGGAAGATTAGGGATTATCCCTATAGGCTAGTAGGGTTTGACTGCCACCTACTCCAATTAGTTAGGATAAGCCTCCATGAGGACTTTCATCTAGAAGGTTCTCGAAATATCTTATTTTTTTATATTTTGAGAGTGTTGACCTGATTAGGGGAGGAATAGAGAATATATGTTTAACCCTCAAGTACAAACTAACAAGTACAAACCCTCAATTGTGAATACATGTTTTGATGTCGAACAATTGTAGAATCAAACAATCAGGGGTCATTGATGTATACCCACTCTCAACCTACCACTAATGATTCCAAGATCCAATGTAATGTCCCCAAAAATTGAAAATAAAATAAAATTATAGGCTAGTAGAAAACTATCCAAAGAGGATCATTATTACTCATGCGGAATTACATGCACTACTTAACTTTCAATCTCTTCAGAAACTGCTCATACTGTCTTGTTAATCTCTTATCCATTTAGTGATTATTAGTTCGTTTACTTCTTATGTCTAAATTATGTAATTTAAATTATTTGTACATCTTAGTTACTACTGTTGGTGAGTTAATTAATGGTATAGTTCATTTTTTACCTCTGCACATGTGTACTCTATTTATTAAGTATAAACTAACTTAAGTTTGTTGATGGGGATAAATTGGTGGAGTGGCGGGACTAGTTCTCCCGTGATGACGTGAGAGGTAAGGTATTACTTGGTTACGCAAGCTTACTTAGTTCAATCGAACTAAGGTGCCTCTCTCTTTTTCTTACGCATTTTATTACTTCCGATGGGATTGGATGTATAGTGTGTTGACATCCATGGTCGTCGATAACCTGTTGCCAGTTATTACGGTTCCTATCGGCTTGATTTTCAAATTTGGTAAGCATTGTTATCATTAATTTAGCCATTACGGCTGAATTTCCTGTATATTAATTATTCTTCATTATGGTCTTACTTTCGTCATTATTAGATGTCATTAATATATTTTTGTGCTATGTATATTTTACTATAAACTCTCTTAACATTTCCTATGTTATTTTATTGGAAGGTTATTTAATGGTTCGAGAGAAGACTTGAATTTGATAAATTGAGAGATTTACATGGCATGCTTTGTATGCCATGGTGCTTAAGGCTAAACACCTTAACATTATGGTGTTAAACCCTAAGCTCTAACCTATGGACTAAACTTTATCTACAATCCTAATCAAGGGTATTAACCATTGGAACTAGCACAACCTATGACTAGTATTACTATAATACTATCATAGTGTAGCGTTGTATTATGTTAATGTTGATGTTTTCAAGTTTGGGGTGACATAATATATGGTATGAACCATATATTACATGGTTTAAGTGATGGTATGAAGGGTGGCATGAAACGATACCTTGTAGCAATTAGTGACTATCAGAGTGGGTTTGAGGGAATGTTAATGGACTCCATCCTTGTGCATTTAATGCTTATGGGAAAATGTGACAGCCTTTCCCTTAGGCTTGGCTCACGATGGATGTGTAATGTATTTGGAATTTGGGGTTTCATTGTTTGGGTCTGCATAAAGGTATGGCCATGGAGGCGACCCATAGCTTGTGAAGGTAAGCCCACGAGAGCTCATAATCCTGTACATTAGTTTGGTTTTCAGTTTGGAAGGGATTGCATACTTCTCATCCCTTATCTGGTTGTTTGCTTACAAGTTTTGAAAGGGATGGAGGGAAGCATGGCTACAACACAATTGGCTCATAGCATTGCATTTATGGCCACGGTAAGCCTTCTCATCAAGCTTATGCTTGTCCTCCTTCGATCCAGTGGCAGGCCGCAGGACTACATTTTGCATAGTTGTTTGATTGGGGTTTAATGCTGTAGCGAATTTGTTTTCACCTTCATGCTTGAATACAGACTTGGTTTATGTTTAATGTGGAGGCGTTGTGCCATGACTTGATACTTAGGCCATTTGGCTCTGTGCAATGTTTATGTTTGGTTATGTAACTCATTAGTTTTGGTTTTGGGCTTTTAATAGCCATGGGCTTCACCATTGCAAGCAATGGTGCCATAGCCCATTGGCACCCTGTGTAAAACTTTGTGCTCAGACTTCAATGGAAACTGTGTACAGACATTTGGGAAAATCTGTGTAAATCGATGTATGGTTTTGATAAAATGTAATGGTTATGGTGCATGCAATTTTACTCCTACGTTTTTATTGAACACTGTATTTAAAATGAGTTGGGATTTTTAATGGATACAGGAATACACCTTACCAGTTTCTCTGTGTGCCAATGCCATTGATTAGTTTGGTTATAGTACTAATTCGATAGCATGGGTAAAGGCCATGCCGTCAATGGCATGAGCCTTCCACAGTGCTGCGAAAACTTGTGATTTAAATTATATACGGCATCTAGTTATTAGGTGAACATTGGACTAACATTGATTAAGGGTTAAAAGATTTAAAACTTAGAGACTAATGGTCATAATGTTTATAGTTCATATGAATTTTAGATTACAAGGGTTATGGGTGTAAGGATACTTGAAGTGATTATTCGCTAGGATTTAATGGCTTTCATGTTATAAGGGTTGTACAATTTGTGCATTATAAGTTTAATATTTTAAGATATACACCTCTTTTACAATGCTTTCCCAATGGTTTTTTTAGTATTTTAAGAAATAAGAACCCTTTTAACACCTAATGTGTCATTTTATCAATGATATGTACCTAAATGAAGAAGATAAAACTCTTTAAAATATATGCATGGTATTTTATAAGTTAACATCAATGTGTCAGTTTTTTAATGATATATGCTTACATGAAGAAGATAAAACTTTTTAAAATATATGTATTGGATATAATAAGTTAGCATTCTTGAGATCCTCACAATATGCAATATCATAAGATACAAAATTCATTTTCTTTCTAATGGAATCTCCCAACACAATTTCAAAAAATTTAATATTATTGAACATGGATTTCCGATTTGAATAAAAAAACTTTGGAAATTCCTTTTCCTTTTATTTGTCATATTCCTTAATCTAATCAATTAATGTCAATATTTTAGGTCATTAGGTTCTCTCAGGTTTATCATTGAAAGATGATGACGTTCTTTGGCATGTACCCACTACACATTTTTGTATCTATACTAAGTCTTATCATACAATAGTTGGGAGAGAAGTAAGCCAGGGAGTATTATTATATAATGCTTTTGACTCACGATCATAAACTCTACAATCTCCCGCTCATAATACCATACTCTTTTTCCTCTTACACTCAGAATGATTCCATTAACATAAAGGTGATTTCTTTGGTCCTCCCTATCCATGAGGGGGGGGTTGCTTATATAGGGAAGGGAAACCAAGTGGGTTGAGATTCTTTGGGAGGAAGGTTAGGGATCATCCCTAGAGGCTAGAAGGGTATGACTGCCACCTACTCTAATTATTTAGTATAAGCCTCCACGAGGAATTTCATCTAGAAGGTTCTCGAAATATCTTATTTTTTATATTTTTAGAGTGTTGACGCAATTAGAGGAGGAATAGAGAATATATGTTTAACCCTCAAGTACAAAGTAACAAGTACAAACCCTCAAGTGTGAATATATGTTTTGATGTCGAACAATTGTAGAATCAAACAATTAGGGGTCAGATCTTAAAACATTTAATATCATAACCATAAGCCAAAAGATCACTGAAAGATAGACAAGCACAACCACACGAAAAAAGATCACAAAGATTTACCATCGAAAAACCCTAATGGGAAGAACCGAGCAAAATATTCCTCAATATAGATGCCCCAAAAGATAAAAGGTAAAACCCAAAACTGATCCTCCTCCTTCTCCAGCTATAACTCTCTCTCTCTCTCTCTCTCTCTCTCTCTCTCTCTCTCTCTCTCTTATACGCTACACAAGTATATCAAACAAATCATCATATTCATATGTATGTCGGGTCTTTGACCCAATATATCAAAATAAAACATAAAGGTAACATCATAATCAATGGAGCTCATGCCCATAAGTGTTAGGTCCAAAATTCGGGATATTACATTGGTTATTTTGCATATTTATTCCACAAATTCGGTACCCAGCCTTGCACCCAATCCGGTACCTCATCTAGCAGCAGTCAATAAAGTGACAAATGTTTAAAATAAAGGGAAGCTCAAATTAGGGTGTATTTATGACTTGGTCATGTAGTACCTGTGAATATTGGCAGCTAAAGCAGTTGTTATTCGGATCCCTCAAGGAGCTATGACCTTGCTATCAGTGGTATGGAGATTATAGTTAGAGATGTGGGAGAATACACTCAATTTGGAGTGTGCTCACTTAAATAAAGGCCTATGTTTCTCCTGTTATCTTTTAGTTGTTATGGTCCTATTTGAAGGGTCGGTCATTTTAGCAGTCCACCCATATGTTGTAGCCTATATACACTTGATAACAGTCTTAACATAGGGACATAGAGAGATAAAACTATTATGTGATACATTTTTTAGTTGATAATTAAATCTTGTTTTAAGTTTTTATCCATTTCGTGAGCAATGTTTGGAGGGGGGGGCACCTTCATATAGTGTTGGTACATTGCTTTTGAATATCGTTATTTGCATAGATTACTGTGAGAATTCCTTTTTATGCATCATGTGGTTATTGCTTATTTGTGTGTTATTATTGAGGGTTTCCATAAACAAAAATAGAACAAAAAGGATTTGAACAAATTGAAGGCTAAATGTTGTAGGTTTCATTGAATGATCTTATGTAAAGTAGAATAGATATACATACACTTTCTTTCTTTTGTACTTATTGATTAAGCAGTAAAATAACATAGTATAGATTGTTAGTTTGCTGGAAGTTGTAAGAACTTAAATTATCATTTTTCTTCTTCTTCTGAAATTATCATAGGATCTTAGGTTAGTTCATCTTACCTAGCACAAAGGGTGTATCAACAAAAACGGTTGACAATTTAATTAAGGGTGATATATTTTATGTGACAATAGTCATTTATTCCTAAATATTCGTGATCCTTTTAAACTATACGTCTTATTAAGTATGTCATATTTTTGTTTGGTAAACTTAATCTTCACCCTTATTAGCCATGGTGTCAATTTGTCTAATTTTTTTATTAAATACTTTTAATATCTCTCATAACACTTATCGGGTAAATTTTTTCTCTCCATTTTATTTTACAAGTAAAAAAAGATAAAACCATAGTGTATCAAGATACTTAGAATCACTAAATATTTTAATCATTAAATTTCCTTTTGTTAGCTAGGGTTTTCTTCTCTCCATTAATTTTTTCTACAAAGAAAAACCTACTTCTTCATATTCTATTAAAAAAAATATTTTCCAAAGATTTAAAAATGATAAAATCACAATGAATTAAAATATTTACAGTCATTTTCTATCAAGGTAATTACTTAAAAAAAATATAATGTTCATCCTATAACATAACCAACTATACTTTTCATCTCTCCATTGTTACTCTATAGGTTTTTCTCCCCTCACTCTATAGGTTTTTCTCCCCTCACTCTATAGGCTTATCTAATACCATATTAGATAAAGTTCAGCTTATATAATACCATATTGGATAGAAAATCATTGGAAAAATATTTAAGTAATAGGTAGCCTGTGGTTTTGGTAGAGTGATGAATGTACCTTGGCAACTATAGGGATCAATTCTTATAAGGTGTAATTTTAGTTTGATTTTTTTATATTTTGAAAAGATATTTATTTTTATTTTTATTTTTAATAAATTTAAATTTAAAATTGATTTATATCGATTTATTATTAATTAATTTTTTTAATTATTTTTTTAAACATAATTATTAAATATTTTACATCAATTATTAATTTGTTTATAATTTAATTTTTAATTATATTTAACTTATTTAAATTTTTTAATTAAATTATAACTTATAAACAAACTTAAAGTTCATTATTATTTTTTTAATTTAATTTTTAATTATGTTTTTTTAATGTTTAATTAATTTTTATAACTTATAAACGGACATAAATAACTTTACTTAACATATAGCTTGATTTAACGTCAAGTATATATATATATATATATATATATATCAAACACATATTTGGACAAATAGCTGAATTTGTGTTCTAACTCAGAATTCATGATAACAGGTCTAAATTTGCATACAGTATGGGCCCCCTCCGAAATTGATGACGAAGTATTGCAAGAAATGCTCCGACGGCCACTGGAATTAATCGATTTAGAAATTTCCGTGGCTTTTGCCGCGGTAGGCGGCTGCCGTGATGTGTTCAAACCATTCCCTCCCTTTCTTTTTGGAAAAATGGAGATTGCAAACCCTAAAGCCAATCCGAACCAAATTGCAAACCCTAGTGACAATTTGACGAGTATTATAAGAACGTTTCCTTCAGTTTCGGAGATGAGATTATCCGCCAATGAAGATGAGTTGAAGACAAAGCTGGCGAAATCATGGTTGAAGTCTGGCAGCTTCCATATGACGTTCTTAGATTCATCTTGTGCACCAACAGACCGTCGTCGGTATTTCTGGTTCTTGCTCTCGGTAAGAATAGTATGATTCAGAAACCAAAGCGCTCTCGGTAAGAATAGTATGATTCAGAAACCAAAGCGATCATATCAGAAACTAGGAAGACAAAATAAAAAATAGCACATTTATCAAAACTAGTTTGTTCGAATACGGCATAGGAAGACAAAATACAAAATGGCCATTAAACGACATAATACATATAATATGAATGCTCATTATACAAAGTATCTAAATGGTATTTTTATACACAATGATAGTTTTAGTTTAATTGGATTACAACAATCACTAATTTATGTGTGAAATTCTCATTATATTGCATAACATAATAATTTATGTGTGAAATTTACATTATATTGCATAATGTATTCTAGTTTGTAGAAGCACATTTTTTTTTTCTGTGTTTTTTTTTCTTTCTACGTTATGAAATATCTATTCATCAACAAAATTATGTAATCTTAGGATTAGGATTACATAATTGGGTGGATTAGGGATTAGATGTAGAAATGGATATAGGGATTATTGGTATATTGATTACAAGAATTCTACTTTAAAAATTAGAGTTTATATAAGTAATAAGTATTTAGTTATAAGGTCTTTAAGTTATATGGGTTAGAGGTAATGAAAGATAAGAATTAGGGGAATATGGATTATAATACTAACATTGATTAAGTGTTAAAGGATTTAAAACTTAGAGACCAATGTTCATAATGTTTATAGTTCATATGAATTTTAGATTACAAGGGTTATGGGTGTAAGGATACTTGAAGTGATTACTCACTAGGATTTAATGGCTTTGATGTTATAAGGGTTGTACAATTTGTGTATTATAAGGTTTATATTTTAAGATATACACCTCTTTTACAATGCTTTCCCAATAGTTTTTTTAGTATTTTAAGAAATAAGAACCCTTTTAACACCTAATGTGTCATTTTATCAATGATATGTGCCTAAATGAAGAAGATATATTTTTTAAAATATATGCATGGTATATAATAAGTTAACATGAACGTGTCATTTTTTCAATGATATATGCTTACATCAAGAAGATAAAACGTTTTAAAATATATGTATGGGATATAATAAGTTAGCATTCTTGTGATCCTCACAATATGCAATATCATAATATACAAAATTCATTTTGTTTCTAATGGGCACTTCCTAACACAATTTCAAAAAATTTAATATTATTGAACATGGATTTCCCATTTGAATAAAAAAACTTTGCAAATTCCTTCTACTTTTATTTGAAATATTCCTTAATCTAATCAATTAATTCCAATATTTTAGGTCATTAGTTCTCTCGGGTTTACCATTGAAAGATGATGATGTTCTTTGGCATGTACCCATTACACATTTTTGTATATATACTAAGTCTTATCATACAATAGTACTCTACAATCTCCTACTGACAATACCATACTCTTTTTCCTCTTACACTCGGAATGATTCCATCAACACAAAGGTGCTTTCTTTGGTCCTCCTTGTCCATGAGGGAGAGGTTTCTTATATAGACCAAGGGAAACCAAGTGGGTTGAGATTTCTTTGGGAGGAAGGTTAGCGATCATCCCTAGAGGCTAGTAGTGTAATATCCCGCTTGTTGTATCCTGAATACTTGGTAATTGTAAAAAAATAGTTATTGTAATTGTTCTGGTGAGGAGCTCAAGGAAAAGGCCCCACCAGAAACAAGACCTCGAAGTCAATATGAGTTAGTTACCTAAAAGATAAACTTAGGAGACCTCAGACTCTGACGCAGCTTAACGACGGGCAACTAATCCCACTACGGCTAAAAAGAAAACGAATCGTCGGGGAGCCATAACTCGATAATGAAGTCATACACATTATCCTGATCATGGCAGTATTGGAAATAGGGACTTACCTTGTAAGGGAATTCCTACTTCGCAGAGATTATCCCAACTAGGATACCCTACGCAGTAAATCCTACTACAACTAACCCCAGCTAGAGGGAGTCGCAATCATTTTTGTTTACGCGGCATAAAAGGAGCGAAGTAGTTAAAACTTAAGAGGGGAAAACCAACCTAAGAAATTAATGGACCATAGGTCATGGGCACCTTAAAAAAAAAAAATTGAAATTATCAAATGCCTCTATATACATCGAATAATAATTGGCGTTGTACCATTTAAATATATGATGACAGATTGGGTGTTATAAAAATTATCAATGCCTTTATAAGAATATACATCAATTGATAATAATAGGAATTAGACCATTTTAAATATATAATGACATATATTTAAAAGGGTGTTATATATATGTATGATTTACATATATGCATAAATATTTATGATTAAGAAACAAATCTAAGTTCTAGACGGGAAACATTCCATCCACGTGATGGAGTATCTTGGTATACTTTATATATATATATATTCTCGGATCAACATTTATCCCCTATGCCAAATGTTGATTCATTTTTAGATCGCTCTAGAGGAAAGTATTTATTTCTTTCCGTCATGGGGAAGAGCGAATATAGGAAAATATTTATTTCTTTCCGTCGTGGGGAAGAGCCAATAGAGGAAAATATTTATTTCTTTCTGTTGTGGGGAAAAGCGAATAGAGGAAAGTAATCAATTTCTTTCCTTCGTGAGGAAGAGCGATTAGAGGAAGGTATTTAGTTGATTTCCTCATGGGGGAATATCATTTTTTGGGTTATTTAATTATGAGGGAAAGTTCACTTGAGGGGGGGAAAAGGCGAGCTCGACAATAAGAACCATCTATTCTCCTCATATGGGGGGATTCTCTCGGCTTCTTGGGAAATGGTGCCTCATAGTGAAGGAACAACCATTGGAGATTTCGGAGTTTGGAGGGTCTCACACTTGTCAACGTTGTCACAATCTGCCCTTTGCTATCTCTACTCACGAGGATCTTTTGTTTTCTCTTAGAAAGGAGGTTAAGATAGTGTGTAGAAAGAATGGGGCGAGATCCTGATATCCCAAACTGTTGACCACTTAACTACCCCTCCAATTGGATATTATCTGTAAGTATGAACCGCTGTACAGAACTTAAGGTTGTGTTTAACCTCTGCATTATGGTTTAAATCTTGAACTGTCGAGCTAGATTTAACTCTGAGATATCGGTAGTGTAAGAGTACGATTTATATATATATATTGTTGATCTAGATTTAAATCGGAAATAAAATTGTTAGTATGATTTCAATTCATACCTCTGTGTGGGGGTTCAAAATTTGCCTAAAGTTTGATTTCAAGATAGACCTGTAGTATACTTCGCGTGCTGGTTCAGCATCATGTTTGATTTCAACTGTTTCTGCTTTACACCATTTCCCCTTTTTCTTCTATGGGAACTAGATATGAGATACCGTAAGGTAGGATCAAGGTTGAAAGTCTCGACGTATTGATTTTGATTTCCAATCTGATATTTTTTATCGCTTGTCGTTTAAAGATGGTTCCAGTTTAAGGTCAATGAAAAATCAGTTTTACAGAAAATATGCCTAGTCGGTAGAATGATGGTATATTAAAATATATTCAAAGAAGCGCATTGTCTCCTACCCAAAGGTATGTGTAATCTGAACTAAGGTATGCGTAATCTGAAGTGCATTGTCACCGATCTAAGCTCTGCAAGAACTCAACCTGTTGATAAGGGTCTGAACTGGTTATTTCTTTTGCCAGATTGAACAATATTTCCTTCCCTGATCTAAGGTCCACAAGAACTCACCTGTTGATAAGGGTCTAAACTGGTTCTTTCTTTCGTCGGCCTAAACATTATTTCCTTCCCCGATCTAAGGTCCGCAAGAACTCAAATTGCCTAAGAATGATTTATTGTGCTGACTCCAATAATCATAATTTTAGAATGCATTCCATTTTAGGAAAAGTTTCTCAGTCCTTAAGGGAATAAAGTGGATAAAAGATTAAGATAGTAATAGGCCATTCAGAACAGGAAGGGATTAAGTTTCTCTGTTACGTTTTGGAACTACCCTTAAAACCAAGACCTTGATGTGTGTAAATTGACCGCGTATGTGTTGACCTTTGTAAATCAACTCTCTAGGTGTTAACCATCATACACTCTAGATCTGTCATGGTAGGGGTTCCTTTATGATTGTGGATTATATATATTCATGAAAAAGAAACGATATCTCTACCTTTGTTTAGGATTTGAATCTATAGAAGGAGATAGTGCCTACACGACTCGATTTGTATTCAAATTGTAGAAATTCGATATGTTACATATGCATGTTGATTTGAAATGTTATTTTTTTACATGATATTATTTATATGTAAATGTGAAATCATTCATGTATAATCGATAACCCATGTTATTACCTTATAGATCTGAAAGTATAGAATCCAATGGCCTCAATACCATCCTGATTGTATTCAGTTGGTAGCTAAATTTTTACATATGTGATTTGATAAACCTCTGCTGGTACTACATATATCTGAATCTATTAAATACGTTGGGCATCAATACCACTTAGTTTGTAAGTGGTTTGGATAGGAAATCACATAGTTGTAGACTTAAGGTGATAACCCCTTACGCTTGCCTCGGGTAGGGGATTCAAAAACCTCACATTCTGATTTTTTTTTTGTAGCATTTTACGCTCGTCCTTTTGAAAATGTTTTACTCAAAGTCTCATTATATTCATGTTAGATTTACTGGAAAATATTTAGAGTTATTTTAATAATATTATTCAACTGGAAAGGCCTAGCATCAAGGCTAGTTAGTAAATTGGTGTTGTTCTCTATAAGAGACTTTGTGTAAAGGATGCAGTACTTGAACTGCAATTTTGTAAACCTTTTCTTGAATATTTTAATAGAAAATCTCAACTGTTTTGGTGGACGTAACCCCTGGTTAGGGGCGAACCACTTATATTGGTGTCCCTCCTTATTGTTGTATATCATGTATTTTATCTTCCGTGAATTCATAAGGTAATTCTATGTGGTCCTTACATGTTTTCATTTTCTTACTTGTACCTAGTTAAGTGAATGTGGAGCATGTTAGTTAAAAATATAACCTTAAGGCTTTACATACATTCATGCCATGAGAAGAACTTAAGTAAGAGTATGGGGTTATAAGTTTCTCAATAAGCATCCATTTACACCTTATGTAGGAAATTCAAAGACTTGATGTGGAATAGCATTTATTTGTATGTAACCTTTTAACTAATGTGTTGGCGGGTTTCACTAATTGAACTACAATGGTTTGGTTCCCCTTTTTCTATACCATGACTCAAAATCCTATGGTTAAATATAAATAATCCTTTAGAAGCAAACTTGTTTTTTCCTGATATGGGTATGTGACAAGTTCCTTCCGGGGATTGATGTACAATATGTTAGTCGCAAGTAAATGAGTGTTGAAATATGGTTAAAAGAAGTGATTATATAATTTCAGAATGATAGTTGGAGTTCTCTATTGAGACCAAATAGGTTTTATAAACATATAATTAATGCATTGTCGATCACAAGTTTATATTATTACTAAGATTTGCATGTGGAGGTGTATATGTCACAAATAGAAGGTAAATCATTCAATGGAAAACTAAAATCTAAGGATTGTTAGAAAGAGGGTAATGCATAAAAACCTTGCCATAGATTATGGATTTAGATAAATGTGTGTGCCATGAATAGTTAACAAAGCGACATCTATATCTAGATAAGCAAATCTAAACTTTAGAGGAATGCTTGAAAATAGGAATTCTTGTGTGATTGTTACAACATCTTTAAATTGTGTTTTGATAAAGAGGAATTTTTTTATCGGGATTTGGAGATGCTACAAGTAGGGTATGAGTGCCACCTACTCCAATTAGTTAGGATAAGCCTCCACAAGGACTTTCATCTAGAAGGTTCTCAAAATTTCTTATTTTTTTTATATTTTGAGAGTGTTGACGCTCCTTGCACTCTATCATAAGGGATCAAGGAGGGTTGACGCTTCTTGTCTAAGTGCAACAAATGTCTTCGATGCTTGAGTAAACTTAACTTGGTTATGTAGGCTTGAGTAACCACAACTAGACTAACTTAATATAATAACATGTTCCGGAGGGTAGTAATGACCCGAATTACAACAGAGGNTTCGAATTTACAATAATTCAACACCCCCCCTTAACGAGAAGGGTAGTTTACAACAACAGTAGGAGAGAGAGGACAATATCAACATCATCATCGTACTCTGAAATTTCGATCGGAAACATCATCATCATCTCATTCTAATATTTCGATCAGCAATCATCATCAATGATCATACTTTTCTCTTTCGATCAACAACATCATCATCATCAAACTTTGATATTTCAATTAGTAACATCATTGTCATGACACTCTGATCTTTAGATCATCATCATCACACTCTGATATTTTGATCAGTAACATCATCATTAGCAACGAGCTGAGCAACATCATCATCATCATCAATAACCTACAATCCACAATACGAATATGAAAGTCTTCAGATCACTTTTGGACTTAAGTATAGGGATGATATAATCCCACCACAATATTGACATCTGAAGTCACCGGATACAATTATGGGATAATCAGTCCCTATCACTTTAGGAATAAGTCCATGGATAATGCAATTCTACCACATTATCGAGTACCGAAGTCATTAGATCCATTCTGAGAAAAATTTCAAGGATGATACAATCCTACCATGTTCTTGAGTACCGAAGTCATCGGATCCATTTTGAACAAAATTTCAAGGATGATACAATCCTACCACGTTCTTGAGTATAGAAGTCATCGTATCCATTATGAACAAAAGTTCAAGGATGATATATTCTTGAGTACCGAAGTCATCGGATTCATCCTGAACAAAAGTTCAAGGATGATACAATCCTACCACGTTCTCGGGTACCGAAGTCAGCGTATCCATTCTGAAGTAAATTTCAAGGATTATACAATTCTACCACATTCTCGAGGACCGAAGTCATTGGATCTGTTCTGAACAGAAGTTTAGGGATGATACAATCCCACCACATTCTAGAGGACCAAAGTCATTAGATCCATTGTGGACAAATGTCCCAGGATGATATGATCCCTCTTCATTCTCGAGGACTGATGTCACTAGATCACTTTAGGACAATTGTCCAAGGATGATACAATCCCACTGCAACATCACTGCTCCCCCTTTCGAGGAAGGTCTTTCCGAACAACACCAAGATTGTATTGAAAGTGTTCGGACTTCACTCGAGATAGAGGCTTTGTCAACACATCAGTGTTGAATCATCATATTGTAACATCATCATATGAACCATCATCATCTACATCTTCATTATGTGAATACTGAACTATGATCATCTGTATCTCTAGTATTTGAATATTGAACTGTCATCATCTGTATCTCCAGTATGTGAATACTGAAATCATCACCATCTATATCTTTAGTATATAAATACTGAAAGCATCATCATCTGTATATTCAGTATAGAAATACTAAAAGCATCATCATATGCATCTTCAGTATAGAAATAATAAAAGCATCATCATATGTATCTTCAGTATAAAAATACTGAATCACCATCATCACCATCATCTGCATCTACTGAATCAGTATAGGATTACTGAAACACCATCATCTGTATCTTATCTCATAGGTAGAAATACCATATTTATTTGTGATTTGATGGAACACAAGGTTATCTGTCATCTTTATACAACTATGGTTATCACATAGAATCACTGTAAAATCCATCTCTAGGTCAAAGATACCTGACATCAGCTTCTGAATCCATATGGATTCACAACTAGCAGAGCAAGATTCTATATATTATGGTTCATCCGTGCTAAGAACAACATTGGATTGTTTCCTGCTAAACCATGAAATCATAGTAGATCCCATACTATAACATCCACCTGATGTGATTTTCCTGTCTGATACACTTCCATCCCAATCTGCATCCATATAGCCATACAATCTATACTCATGGTTTCCATCATAGTATAGACCAAAGTCTATAGTCCCTTTAAGATATCTCATCGCATGTTTTGTAGCTATCAGTTGAAAACGTCTATGTTGAACTAGATATTGACTTAAGGTGTTCATAGCAAAAAAAATGTCTAGTCTGGTATTTGTTATATACATCGATGACCCAATAATCTATCTGTATTGAGTCACATCCACTTACTCTGACGAGTCATCAACTAACAACTTCAAGTTGGAATCCATGGGTGTAGCCATGGATTTGCATTCCAACATATCAAATCTTTTCAATATCTCTATTGCATACTTTCTATGATTGAGAAATATTCCTTCTGAGTTCTCCCATACTTCCAAAACTATTAAATAATGCATTAGACCAATTTCTTTCATCTCAAATTCTTCAGCGAGCTTCTTCGTGCATTCAATCTGGCTGTCAGAAATAGATCATCCACATATAGTAATAGTATGACAGGTTCATCTTCTATAAACTTGAAGTAAAGGTTAGGATCGAATTTACTCTTAGCAAAGCCCATGATCATCAGGAAACTATCTATCATTCCATTCCAAGCTCTGGGAGCTTGCTTCAGGCCATACAAGTACTTTATCTTGCATATGTGATTTCATTTGTCTTCAACCTCAAATCCTTGTGGTTGTTATATGTATACTTCTTCTTCAATCACACGATTTAGGAAGGTTGTTTTCACATCCATCTGGTGTAAGTCCCACTTCATGATGGATGCAAGTGCCATGATGGCTTTAATCGAAGTATACCTTGCTATTGGTGCAAATGATTCTTCGTAATCAATTCCCTCTTTATGAGAGAAACCTCTAGCCACAAATCTAGCCTTGTACTTCTCTATACTTTCGTCAGCTACATGTTTTATCTTGTAGATCCATTTGGAGGATACCATACTCTTGCTTTACGGTTTGGTTACTATATCCCAAACATCATTCGGGTTTTCTTCCATCATCCTGTTAGGTCATCGGCATATGCTAGTCTTCGACATTCAACCTTGACGTTGGAACCTACTTTACTCTTGGTAAAGTCTTGATCCATCACGAAGCTGTCCATCATGTCGTACTATATCAAACTCAGAGATCTTTTGTAGTCACAATACCATACTCATAAATTCCAGAAACAAATATCGTTCATGGCCGCATAATGTCTTATGGTGACCACACTGCCGATCTCTCTCAGCATTATGATAGAATAACACAAAAGTATGCTTCTGGTTCTTGCTCTCGGTAAGAATAGTATGATTCAGGAAACCAAAGTGATCATATCAGAAACTAGGAAGACAAAATAAACACTGGTTCTTGCTCTCGGTAAGAATAGTATGATTCAGAAACCAAAGCGATCATATCAAAAACTAGGAAGAAAAAATACACAATAGCATATTGACCATTAAACGACATAATACATATGCTATGAATGCTCATTGATACAAAGTATGTAAATGGAATTTTTATACACAATGATAGTTTTAGTTTAATTAGATTACAACAATCAATAATTTATGTGTGAAATTCCCATTATATTGCATAATGTATTCTACTTTGTAGAAGAACATTTTTCTTTTTCTATGTTATGAAATCTCTATTCACGAAAAAAATTGTGTAATCTTAGAATTAGGATTACATAATTGTGCGGATTAGGAATTAGGTGTAAAAATGGATATAGGGATTATTGGTATATTGATTACAAGAATTCTACTTTAACAATTAGGGTTTATATAAGTAATAAGCATTTACTTATAAGGTTTTTAAGTTAAATGGGTTAGAAGTAATAACAGATAAGCATTAGGGGAATATGGATTATAATACTAACATTGATTAAGGGTTAAAAAATTTAAACCTTAGAGACTAATGGTCATAATGTTTATAGTTCATATGAATTTTAGACTACTAGGGTTAGGGGTGTAAGGATACTTGAAGTGATTATTCACTAGGATTTAATGGCTTTGATGTCATAAGGGTTGTACAATTTGTGTATTATAAGGTTTATATTTTAAGATATACACCTCTTTTACAATGCTTTCCCAATGCTTTTTTTTAGTATTTTAAGAAATAAGAACCCTTTTAACACCTAATGTGTCATTTTATAAATGATATGTGCCTAAATGAAGAAGATAAAACTTTTAAAAATATATGCATGGTATATAATAAGTTAACATCAATGTGTCATTTCTTCAATTATATATGCTTACATGAAGAAGGTAAAACTTTTTAAAATATATGTATGGGATATAATAAGTTAGCATTCTTGAGATCCTCACAATATGGAATATCATAAGATACAAAATTCATTTTCTTTCTAATGGGAATTTCCCAACACAATTTCAAAAGAATTGCGGAAAAGGAAGTTGGGGGAAGAAAATTGGGAAACCCATTATGGAAAAGTGGGAAGGTGTATGTGCATCTACAATCCACAATTACAGAAAGGTTCTTGGAGAAAGATGTTTGCGAAATAACTCAATTGTGGATATTGAGTTGTGGGAAGTCAAGTTTGTGGAAACTCAAGCTTGCACTAAGATAATTGTGGAAGAAATCAATTGAGGAGATTGAGTTGCGAAAACTCAAGCTTGCAGAAATTTGGTTGTGGGAGAATCCAAGCTTGCAGAAAGTTGATTACGGGAACAAATTTGTGAAATCCTACTTTTAGAAGGAGAATTCAACCAACATTTTCGTCTGAAGAAGAGAAATTTAGGTCCTGCCTTCAGTTTTGGTATAGATGTCACCAAGACAAGGACGGATATGTTGAGTCCTTGTAGGATATGGTCAATGAAGACCAGCTGTAGAGACAAACACAAAAATGGAATTAAGACAAGTCCAATCTAGGATGGAAGCTATGGAGAGAAAGAATTCATAGAATACATACAATAGTGATGAGGAAGAATCATATGAAGACAAGCGACAGGAGTTTGTTGAAGAAGTAAAAGTATTGAGGATACTAATGAATGCTAGTAACAGACCAAGAGTTTAAGTCCCTATGTATGAAGGTAATCTCAATGTTGCAGAAATCATGGAGTAGATCAATTCTTTAATCAAGTATTCTGACTTTGGAGAAATTGAAGATAAAAATAATGTGAGATATAAAGCGACTAGACTAAAAGGGCATCCATCCACACACAAAGAAGAAGTAAGCCCAAAATCAAATATATTTCCATCAACATAAAGGTGATTCTTTGGAAGGAAGGTCAGGTATTATCCCTAGAGGATAGTAGGGTATCACTGCCACCTACTCCAATTAGTTAGGATAAGCCTCCACGAGGACTTTTATCTAGAAGGTTCTCATAATATCTTATTTTTTTTATATTTTGAGAGTGTTGACCCAATTAGGGGAGGAATAGAGAATATATGTTTAACCCTCAAGTACAAACTAACAAGTACAAACCCTCAATTGTGAATATATGTTTTGATGTCGAACAATTGTAGAATCAAACAATCAGGGGTCATTGATGTATACCCACTTTGAACCTACCACTAATGATTGCACAATCTCATGTAATGTCCTCAAAAGTTGAAAATAGAAATAAAAATTATAGGCTAGTAGAAAACTACCCAAAGAGGATCATTATTACTCATGCGGAATTACATGGGCTACTTAACTTTTGATCTCTTCATAAACTGCTCATACTGTCTTGTTAATCTCTTATCCATTCAATGATTATTAGTTCGTTTACCTCTTATGTCTAAATTATGTTATTTAAATTATTTGTACATCTTAGTTACTATTGTTCGTGAATTAATGAATTGTATAGTTCATTGTTTACCTCTGCACATGTGTACTCTATTTATTAAGTATAAACTAACTTAAATTTGTTGATGGGGATAAAGTGGAGTGGTGGGACTATTTCTCCCATGATGACATTAGAGGTAAGGTATTACTTGGTTACGCAGGCTTACTTAGTTCAATCGAACTAAGGCCCCTCTCTCTTTTTCTTACGTAGTTTATTACTTGCGATGGGATTGGATGTATAGTGTGTTGATAGCCATGGTCGCCGAAACCTGTTGCTAGTTATTACGTTGCCTATCGGCTTGATTTTCAAATTTGCTAAGGGTCTCTATCGTTAATTTAGTCATTACGGCTAAATTTCCAGGATTGGATGTATAGTGTGTTGACAGCCATGGTCGTCGAAACCTGTTGCTCGTTATTACGTTGCCTATCGGCTTGATTTTCAAATTTGGTAAGCGTCGTTATCGTTAATTTAGCCATTACGGCTAAATTTCCCGTGTATTAATTATTCTTCATTATGGTCTTACTTTCGTCATTATTAGATGTCATTAATATCTTTTCATGCTATGTATATTTTACTATATACTCTCTTAACATTTCCTATGTTATTTTATTGGAAGGTTATTTAATGGTTCGAGAGGAGACTTGAATTTGATAAATTGAGAGATTTACATGGCATACTTTGTATGCCATGGTGCTTAAGCCTAAACACCTTAACATTATGGTGTTAAACCCTAATCTCTAACCTATGGACTAAACCTTATCTACAATCCTAATAAAGGGTCTTAACCATTGGAACTAACGCAACCTATGACTAGTATTACTATAATACTATCATAGTGTAGCTTTTTATTATATTAACGTTGATGTTTTAAAGTTTGGGGTGACATAATATATGGTATGAACCATATATTACATTGTTTAAGCGATGGTATGAAGGGTGGCATGAAATGATACCTTGTAGAAATTCTTGACTATGGGAGTGGGTTTGTGGGAACGTTAATGGACTCCATCCTCGTGCATTTAATGCTTGTGGGAAAATGTGACATCCTTCCGCTTAGGCTTGGCTCAAGATGGATCTATAATGTATTTGGAATTTGGGGTTTAGTTGTTTGGCTCTGCGCAGAGGTATGGCCATGGAGGTGAACCATAGCTTGTGAAGCTTAAGCCCGCGTGAGCTCATAAGCCTGTACATTAGTTTGGTTTTCAGTTTGGAAGGGATTTCATACTTCTCATCCCTTATTTGGTTATTTGCTTGCAGGTGCCGAAAGGGATGGAGGGAAGTGTGGCTACAACATAGTTGGCTCATAGCATTGCATTTGTGGCCACGGTAATCCTTCTCATCAAGCTTATGCTTGTCCTCCTTCGATCCTGTGGTAGGACTACGTTCCACATGGTTGTTTGGTTGGGGTTTAATGCTGTAGTGAATTTGATTTCACCTTCCGGCTTGAATATAGACTTTGTTTATGTTTAATGTGGAGGAATTATGTTGTGACTTGATACTTAGGCCATTCGGCTCTGTGCAATGTTTATATTTGGTTATGTAACTCATTAGTTTTGGTTTTGGGCTTTTAAAATCCATGGTGTCATAGTCCATTGGCACCCTGTGTAAAACCTTGTCCTCGGCCTTCAATAGCAACTGTGTATAGACATTTCAAAAACTCTGTGTAAATCGATGTATGGTTTTGATAAAATGTAATGGTTATGGTGCATGTGATTTTACTCCTACGTTTTTTATTGAACATTTTATTTAAAATGAGTTGGGGTTTTTAATGGATACAGGCATATGCCTTACTAGTTTCTCTGTGTGTGAATGCCATTAATTAGTTTGGTTAAACATTGGACTAACATTTATTAAGGGTTAAAATATTTAAAACTTAGAGAATAATGGTCATAATGTTGATAGTTCATATGAATTTTAGATTACAAGGGTTATGGGTGTAAGGATACGTGAAGTGATTATTCGCTAGGATTTAATGGCTTTCATGTTATAAGGGTTGTACAATTTGTGCATTATAAGTTTAATATTTTAAGATATACACCTCTTTTACAATGCTTTCCCAATGTTTTTTTTAGTATTCTATGAAAAAAGAACCCTTTTAACACCTAATGTGTCATTTTATCAATGACATGTACCTAAATGAAGAAGATAAAACTTTTTAAAATATATGCATGGTGTTTAATAAGTTAACATCAATGTGTCATTTTTTCAATGATATATGCTTACATGAAGATGATAAAACTTTTTAAAATATATGTATTGGATATAATAAGTTAGCATTCTTGAGATCCTCACAATATGCAATATCATAAGATACAAAATTCATTTTCTTTCTAATGGGAATTCCCCAACACAATTTCAAAAAATTTAATATTATTGAACATGGATTACCCATTTGAATAAAAAAACTTTGCAAATTCCTTTTCCTTTTATTTGTCATATTCCTTAATCTAATCAATTAATGTCAATATTTTAGGTCATTAGGTTCCCTCGGGTTTATCATTGAAAGATGATGATGTTCTTTCGCATGTACCGACTACACATTTTTGTATTTATACTAAGTCTTATCATACAATAGTTGAGAGATAAGTAAGCCAAGGAGTATTATTATACAATGCTTTTGATTCATGATCATAAACTCTACAATCTCCCACTCACAATACCATACTCTTTTTCCTCTTACACTCAGAATGATTCCATCAACATAAAGGTGATTTCTTTGGTTGTCCCTATCCATGAGGGATGGGTTGCTTATATAGGGAATGGAAACCAAGTGGGTTGAGATTCTTTGGGAGGAAGGTTAGGGATCATCCCTAGAGGCTAGAAGGGTATGACTGCCACCTACTCCAATTATTTAGGATAAGCCTCCACGAGGACTTTCATCTAGAAGGCTCTTGAAATATCTTATTTTTTTATATTTTGAGAGTGTTGATGCAATTAGAGGAGGAATAGAGAATATATGTTTAACCCTCAAGTGTGAATATATGTTTTGATGTCGAACAATTGTAGAATCAAACAATCAGGGGTCAGATCTTAAAACATTTAGCATCATAACCATAAGCCAAAAGATCACTGAAAGATAGACAAGCACAAGCACACAAAAAAAGAACACAAAGATTTACCCTCGAAAAACCCTAATGGGAAAAATCGAGCAAAAGCTTCCTCATTATAGATGCCCCAAAAGATAAAAGGTAAAACCCAAAACTGATCCTCCTCCTTCTCCAAATATAACTCTTTATCTCTCTCTCTTATGTGCTACACAAGTATATCAAACAAATCATCATATCCATATGTAGTGGGGTCTTTGACCTAGTATATCAAAATAAAACATAAAGGTAACATCATAATCAATGGAGCTCATGCCCATCAGTGTTAGGTCCAAAATTCGGGATATTACATTGGTTATTTTGCATATTACTGGAAGTGTTTCAGGGGAAGGTATTTACATGAGCATCCGATTTGCATATTCTACGCGATACGCTACCTTGGGATGGCATTGGATGAAACGAATGTATAAGGACGGTCTTCAAGTTGTGAGTATATGTGAGGCTCTAGCTTCATCATTAGCAAAGACAGGGATTCTCAGATCATTTGGTACATTCATGATACCTAAAGAGAACCAGGAAAGTCTGGCTCTAAGATATTTGTTTGTCTTCAGCAAGGATGATAAAATTCCAGAAGCAAATATCGTTGATAGCAACAAAATGTCTTATGGCAACCACACTATTGATCTCTCTCAGCATTATGAGAGAATAATACAAAAGTATTCTTCTGGTTCTTGCTCTCAGAAAGAATAGTATGATTCAGAAACCAAAGCGATCATATCAGAAACTAGGAAGAGAAAATACAAAATAGCACATTTATCAAAAATAGTTTGTTCGAATACAGCATCGGAAGACAAAATACAAAATAGTACATTTATCAAAACTAGTTTGCTCGAATACGACATATTGGGGATTAAAACACATAATACATATGATATGAATGCTCATTGATACAAAGTATCTAAATGGTATTTTTATACACAATGATATTTTTAGTTTAATTGGATTACAACAATCAATAATTTATGTGTGAAATTCTCATTATATTGCATAATGTAATAATTTATGTGTGAAATTCCCATTATATTGCATAATGTATTCTAGTTTGTAGAAGCACGTTTTTCTTTTTCTGCGTTATGAAATATCTATTCATCAACAAAATTGTGTAATCTTAGGATTCCGATTACATAATTGGGTGGATTAGGAATTAGGTGTAAAACTGGATATAGGGATTATTGGTATATTGATTACAAGAATTATACTTTAAAAATTAGAGTTTATATAAGTAATAAGTATTTAGTTATAAGGTATTTAAGTTATATGGGTTAGAGGTAATGAGAGATAAGAATTAGGGGAATATGGATTATAATACTAACATTGATTAAGTGTTAAACGATTTAAAACTTAGATACTAATGTTCATAATGTTTATAGTTCATATGAATTTTAGATTACAAGGGTTAGGGGTGTAAGGATACTTGAAGTGATTAATCACTAGGATTTAATGGCTTTGATGTTATAAGGGTTGTACAATTTGTGTATTATAAGGTTTATATTTCAAGATATACACCTCTTTTACAATGCTTTTCCAATGGTTTTTTTAGTATTTTAAGAAATAAGAACCCTTTTAACACCTATTGTGTCATTTTATCAATGATATGTGCCTAAATGAAGAAGATATTTCGTTTAAAATATATGCATGGTATATAATAAGTTAACATTAAAGTGTCATTTTTTCAATGATATATGCTTACATCAAGAAGATAAAACGTTTTTAAATATATGTATGGGATATAATAAGTTAGCATTCTTGTGATCCTCACAATATGCAATATCATAATATACAAAATTCATTTTCTTTCTAATGGGAACTTCCCAACACAATTTTTAAAAATTTAATATTATTGAACATGGATTTCCCATTTGAATAAAAAAACTTTGCAAATTCCTTCTACTTTTATTTGAAAGATTCCTTAATCTAATCAATTAATGTCAATATTTTAGGTCATTAGTTCTCTCGGGATTACCATTGAAAGATGATGATGTTCTTTGGCATGTACCCATTACACTTTTTTGTATATATACTAAGTCTTATCATACAACAATACTCTACAATCTCCTACTCACAATACCATACTCTTTTGCCTCTTACACTCGAAATGATTCCATCAACACAAAGGTGCTTTCTTTGGTCCTCCTTGTCCATGAGGGAGAGGTTTCTTATATAGGCCAATGGAAACCAAGTGGGTTGAGATTCTTTAGGAGGAGGGTTAGGGATCATCCCTAGCGGCTAGTAGGGTATGAGTGCCACCTACTCCAATTAGTTAGGATAAGCCTCCACGAGGAGTTTCATCTAGAAGGTTCTCAAAATATCTTATTTTTTTATATTTTGAGAGTATTGACGCTCCTTGCACACTATCATAAGGCATCAAGGAGGGTTTATGCTTCTTGTCCAAGTGAAACAAGTGTCTTTGACGCTCAAGTAAACTTAACTCAGTTATGTAGGCTCGAGTAACCACAACTACACTAAATTAATATAATAACATGTTCTGGAGGGTACTAATGACTTGAATTACAACAGAGAGGTCTTCCTCATGACTCTTATTAATTATCCTAATTAGGAACATCGGGGTACAAATAAATACAAATGATTTTCCTGATAGAAACATTGGGGATCAATAAAATATATATATAATATTCTTTGAAGTTACAATAATTCAACACTACCCCTTAATGAGAAGGGTAGTTTACAACAACATCAACAACAACAACAGTAGGAGAGAGAGGATAGCATCAACATCATCATCATACTCTGAACTTTTTATCGGCAACATCATTATCATCTCATTCTAATATTTCTATCAGCAATCATCATCAATGATCATACTTTTCTCTTTCGATTAGCAACATCTTCATCATCACACTTTGATATTTCCATCAGTAACATCATCATCATCACACTCTGATATTTTGATCATCATCATCACACTTTGATATTTCCATCAGTAACATCATCATCAACAACGAGCTGAGAAACATCATCATCATCATGAATAACCTACAATCCACAATACGAAGGCGAAAGTATTTGGATCACTTTTGGAATTAAGTCTAGGGATGATATAATCCCACCACAATCTCGACAACCAAAGTCACCAGATACAATTACGGGATAATCACTCCCTATCACTTCAGGAATAAGTCCATGGATGATGCAATTCTACCACATTATCGAGAACCTAAGTCATCGGATCCATTCTGAGAAAAAGTTCAAGGATGATACAATCCTACCATGTTCTGGAGTACCGAAGTCATCGGAGCCATTTTGAACAAAATTTCAAGGATGATACAATCCTACCACATTCTCGAGTACAGAATTCATCGGATCCATTTTGAACAAAAGTTCAAGGATGATACAATCCTACCAAGTTCTCGAGTACCAAAGTCATCAGATCCATTCTGAACAAAAGTTCAAGGATGATACAATCCTACCACGTTCTCTAGTACCGAAGTCATAGTATTCATTCTGAACAAAATTTCAAGGATGATACAATCCTATGACATTAATACAATCCCACTAATATGACATTAATGCAACATTAATACAATCCGAGGATCAAAGTCACCGGATCCGTTCTGAACCGAAGTTCAGGGATGATACAATCCCACCACACTCTAGAGGACCAAATCATTGGATCCGTTCTGGACAAATGTCGCAGGATGATACAATCCCTCTTCATTCTCTAGGACTGAAGTCATTGGATCACTTTAGGACAATTGTCCAAGTATGATACAATCCCACTACAACATCAGTGCTCCCCATTTCGAGTAAGGTCTTTTCAAACAACACCAAGCTTGTCTTGAAAGTCTTCTAACTTTACTTGAGACAGAGGCTTCATCAACACATCAGTGTTGAATCATCATACTTTAACATCATCATCTGAACCATCACCATCTACATCTTCAGTATGTGAATACTGAACTATCATCATCTGTATCTCTAGTATGTGAATATTGAACTATCATCATCTGTATTTGCAATATGTGAATACTGAAAGCATCATCATCTATATCTTAAGTATAGAAATACAGAGAGCATAATCATCTGTATCTTCAGTATAGAAATACTAAAAGCATCATCATATGTATCTTTAGTATAGAAATATTGAATCACCATAATTTGCATCTACAGTATGTAAATACTGAAACATCATATATATCTTCAGTATAGAATTACTGAAACACCATCATCTGTATCTTATCTCATAGGTAGAAATACTATATTTCTATGTGCTTTGACGGAACACATGGTTCTCTGTCATCTTTATACAACTATGGTTATGACATAGAATCACTATAGTATCCATCTCTAGGTCAAAGAGACCCGACATCAGATTTTGAAGCCATATGGCTTCACAACTAGCAGAGCAAGCTTCTATATATTTTGCTTCATCCGTGCTAAGAGCAACACTGGACTGTTTCCTGCTAAACCATGAAATGATAGTAGATCCCAGACTATAACATCCACATGATGTTCTTTTCCTATTTGATACACTTCCATCCCAATCTACATCCATATAGCCATACAATCTGTACTCATGATTTCCATCATAGTATAGACCAAAGTCTATAGTCCCTTTCAGATATCTCATCGCATGTTTTGCAGCTATAAGTTGAACACGTCTATGTTGAACTAGATATTGACTTAAGGTGTTCACAGCAAAACAAATGTTTGGTATGGTATTTTTTATATACATCAATGACCCAATAATCTATCTATATTGAGTCAAATCCACTAAATCTTATGAGTCATGAGCTAACAACTTCAGGTTGGAATCCATGGGTGTGGCCATGGATTTGCATTCCAACATATCGAATTGTTTCAATATCTCTACTGCATACTCTCTCTGATTGAGAAATATTCCTTCTGAGTTCTCCCATACATCCAGACCTAGGAAATAATGCATTAAACCAAGTTCTTTCATCTCAAATTCTTCAACAAGCTTCTTCTTGCATTATAGAATTTGTTTGTTAGAAATAGATCATCCAGATATAGTAATAGTATGGCAGGTTCATATTCTATAACCTTGAAGTAAAGGTTAGGATCGAATTTACTCCTAGAAAAGCCCATTATCATCAGGAAACTATCTATCCTTCCATTCCATGCTCTGGGAGCTTGCTTCAAGCCATACAGGTCCTTCATCTTGCATACATGATTTTGTCTGTCTTCAACCTCAAATCCTTGTGGTTGTTATATGTATACTTATTCTTCAATCACACCAGTTAGGAAGGCTATTTTCACATCCATTTGGTGTAATTCCCACTTCATGATGGATGTAAGTGCCATGATGGCTTTAATCGAAGTATACCTTGCTACTCGTGCAAATGTTTCTTTGTAATCAATTCCCTCTTTATGAGAGAAACCTCTAGCCACAAATCTAGCCTTGTACTTCTCTATACATCTGTCAGCTGCATGTTTTATCTTGTAGATCCATTTGGAGGATACCACACTCTTGCTTTTCAGTTCGGTTACTATATCCCAAACATCATTCGGGTATTCTTCCATCATCCTCTTAGGTCATCGGCATATCCTAGTCTTCCACATTCAACCTTGAAGGCTGGAACCCACTTTACTCTTGGCAAAGTATTGATCCATCACGAAGCTCTCCATCATGTCATACTATCTCAAACTCAGAGATCTTCTGTAGTCGCAATACCATACTCATAAAATTCCAGAAGAAAATATCGTTCATGGCCACATAATGTCTTATGGTGACCACACTGTCGATCTCTCTCAGCATTATGATACAATAACACAAAAGTATGCTTCTGGTTCTTGCTCTTGGTAAGAATAGTATGATTCAGAAACCAAAGTGATCATATCAGAAACTAGGAAGACAAAATAAACACTGGTTCTTGCTCTCGGTAAGAATAGTATGATTCAGAAACCAAAGCGATCATATCAGAAACTAGGAAGAAAAAAATACACAATAGCATATTGGCCATTAAACGACATAATACATATGCTATGAATGCTCCTTGATACAAAGTATGTAAATGGTATTTTTATACACAATAATAGTTTTAGTTTAATTGGATTACAACAATCAATAATTTATGTGTGAAATTCCCATTATATTGCATAATGTATTGTAGTTTGTAGAAGCACATTTTTATTTTTTGACGTTATGAAATCTCTATTCACGAACAAAATTGTGTAATCTTAGAATTAGGATTAAATAATTGCGTGGATTAGGAATTAGGTGTAAAAATGGATATAGGGATTATTGGTATATTGATTACAAGAATTCTACTTTAACAATTAGGGTTTATATAAGTAATAAGTATTTAGTTATAAGGTTTTGAAGTTATATGGGTTAGAGGTAATAAGAGATAAGAATTAGGGGAATATGGATTATAATACTAATATTGATTAAGGGTTAAAAAATTTAAAACTTAGAGACTAATGCTCATAATGTTTATAGTTCATATGCATTTTAGATTACTAGGGTTAGGGGTGTAAGGATACTTGAAGTGATTATTCACTAGGATTTAATGGCTTTGATGTTATAAGGGTTGTACAATTTGTGTATTAAAAGGTTTATATTTTAAGATATACACCTGTTTTACAATGCTTTCCCAATGTTTTTTTTTATTATTTTAAGAAATAAGAACCCTTTTAACACGTAATGTGTCATTTCATCAATGATATGTGCCTAAATGAAGAAGATAAAACCTTTTAAAATATATGCATGGTATATAATAAGTTAACATCAATGTGCCATTTTTTCAGTGATATATGCTTACACGAAGAAGATAAAACTTTTTAAAATATATGTATGGGATATAATAAGCTAGCATTCTTGAGATCCTCACAATATGCAATATCATAAGATACAAATTCATTTTCTTTCTAATGGGAATTTCCCAACACAATTCCAAAAGAATTGCGGAAAAGGAAGTTGGGGGAAGAAAACTGGGAAGCCCATTATGGAAAAGTGGGAAGGTGTATGTGCATCTGCAATCCACAATTACAGAAAGGTTCTTGGAGAAATATGTTTGCGAAATAACTCAATTGTTGATATTGAGTTGTGGGAAGTCATGTTTGTGGAAACTCAAGCTTGCATTAATACGGTTGTGGAAGAAATCAATTGTGGAGATTGAGTTGCGAAAACTCAAGCTTGCAGAAATTTGGTTGTGGGAGAATCCAAGTTTGTGGAAATTTGATTACAGGAGCAAAGTTTTGAAATCATGCTTGTTGAAGGAGAATTTGACCAGCATTTTCATCTAAAGAAGAGAAATTGAGGTCCTGCCATCAGTTTTGGTATAGATGTCACCAAGACAAGGACAAATATGCTGAGTCCCTTTAGGACGTAGTCAAGGAAGACCAGCTGCGGTGGCAAACAAAAAAGGGGAATTAAGACAAGTCCAAGCTAGGATGGAAGATATGGAAAGAAAGAATTCATAGAATACATACAATAGTGATGAGGAAGATTCCTAGGAAGATAAGCGAGAGGAGGTTGTTGAAGAAGTAAAAGTATTGAAGATGCTGATGAATGCTAGTAACAGACCGGGAGTTTAAGTCCCTATGTATGAAGGTAATCTCAATGTTGCAGATCTCATGGACTGGATCAATTCTTTAAACAAGTATTTTGACTTTGAAGAAATTGAAGATGAAAATAATGTTAGGTATGAAGTGACCAAACTGAAAGGGCATGCATCCACACAGAAAGAAGAAGTAAGCCCAAAATCAAATATATTTCCATCAACATAAAGGTGATTCTTTGGGAGGAAGGTTAGGGATTATCCCTAGAGGCTAGTAGGGTATGACTGTCACCTACTCCAATTAGTTAGGATAATCCTCCATGAGGACTTTCATCTAGAAGGTTCTCGAAATATCTTATTTTTTATATTTTGATAGTGTTGACCCAATTAGGGGAGGAATAGAGAATATATGTTTAACCCTCAAGTAAAAACTAACAAGTACAAACCCTTAATTGTGAATATATGTTTTGATGTCAAACAATTGTAGAATCAAATAATTAGGGGTCATTTATGTATACCCACTCTCAACCTACCACTAATGATTGCAAGATCCAATGTAATGTCCCCAAAAATTGAAAAAAAATAAAAATTATAGGCTAGTAGAAAACTACCCAAAGAGGATCATTATTACTCATGCGGAATTACATGCGCTACTTAACTTTCGATCTCTTCATAAACTGCTCATACTGTCGTGTTAATCTCTTATCCATTCAATGATTACTAGTTCGTTTACCTCTTATGTCTAAATTATGTTATTTAAATTATTTGTACATCTTAGTTACTACTGTTGGTGAATTAATGAATTGTATAGTTCATTGTCTACCTCTGGACATGTGTACTCTATTTATTAAGTATACACTAATTTAACTTTGTTGATGGGGATAAAGTGGTGGAGTGGCGGGACTAGTTCTCCCATGACGATGTGAGAGGTAAGGTATTACTTGGTTATGCAGGCTTACTTAGTTCAATCGAACTAAGGCACATCTCTCTTTTTATTTAGGAGTTTATTACTTGCGATGTGATTGGATGTATAGTGTGTTGACAGCCATGGTCATCGATAACCTGTTGCTAGTTATTACGTTGCCTATTGGCTTGATTTTCAAATTTGATAAGCATCGTTATCGTTAATTTAGCCATTAGGGCTGAATTTCATGTATATTAATTATTCTTCATTATTGTCTTACTTTCATCATTATTAGATGTCATTAATATCTTTTCGTTCTATGTATATTTTACTATATACTCTCTTAACATTTCATATGTTCTTTTATTAGAAGGTTATTTAATGGTTCAAGAGGAGAATTGAATTTGATAAATTGAGAGATTTACATGGCATACTTTGTATGCCATGGTGCTTAAGCCTAAACACCTTAACATTATGGTGTTAAACCCTAAGCTCTAACCTATGGAGTAAACCTTATCTACAATCCTAATCAACGGTCTTAACCATTGGAACTAGTGCAACTATGACTAGTATTACTATAATACTATCATAGTGTTTCTTTGTATTATGTTAACGTTGATGCTTTAAAGTTTGGGGTGACATAATATATGGTATGAACCATATATTACATGGTTTAAGTGATGGTATGAAGGGTGGCATGAAACGATACCTTGTAGCAATTCATGACTATGGGAGTGGGTTTGTGGGAACGTTAATGGAATCCATCCTCATGCATTTAATTCTTGTTGGAAAATGTGATAGCCTTCTGCTTAGGCTTGGATCGAGATGGATGTGTAATCTATTTGGAATTTGGGGTTTCGTTGTTTGGCTCTGTGCAGAGGTATGGCCATGGAGGCGACCCATAGATTGTGAAGGTAAGCCCACATGAGCTCATAATATTGTACATTAGTTTGGTTTTCAGTTTGGAAGGGATTTCATACTTCTCATCCCTTATTTGGTTATTTTCTTGCAGGTGCCAAAAGGGATGGAGGGTAGCATGGCTACAACACAGTAGGCTGACAACATTGCATTTGTGGCCACAGTAATCCATCTCATCAAGCTTATGATTTTCCTCCTTCGATCCTATGGCAGGACTACGTTTCACATGGTTGTTTGGTTGGGGTTTAATGCTGTAGAGAATTTGATTTCACCTTCGGGCTTGAATACAGACATTGTTTATGTTTAATATGAAGGCATTATGCTGTGACTTGATAGTTAGGCCATTTGGCTCTGTGCAATGTTTATATTTGGTTATTTAACTCATTAGTTTTGGTTTTGTGCTTTTAAAATCCATGGGCTGCACCATTGCAAGAAATGGTTCCATAGCCCATTGGCACCCTATGCAAAACCTTGTCCTAGGCCTTCAATGGAAATTTTGTACAAACATTTCAGAATCTCTATGTAAATCGATGTATGGTTTTGATAAAATGTAATGGTTATGGTGCATGTGATTTTACTCCTACGTTTTTTATTGAACATCGTATGCCATTGATTAGTTTGGTTAAAGTACTAATTCGACAACGTGGGTAAAGGCCATGCCGTCAATGGCATGAGCCTTCCCACACTGCTGCGATAGCTTGTGATTTAAATTATATATGACATCTAGTTATTAGGTGAACATTGGACTAAAATTGATTAAGGGTTAAAAGATTTAAAACTTAGAGACTAATGGTCATAATGTTTATAGTTCATATGAATTTTAGATTACAAGGGTTATGGGTGTAAGGATACTTGAAGTGATTATTCGTTGGGATTTAATGGCTTTCATGTTATAAGGGTTGTACAATTTGTGCATTATAATTTTAATATTATAAGATATACACCTCTTCTACAATGCTTTCCCAATGTTTTTTTTAGTATTTTAAGAAATAAGAACTCTTTTAACACCTAATGTGTCATTTTATCAATGATATGTACCTCAATGAAGAAGATAAAACATTTTAAAATATATGCATGGTATTTAATAACTTAACATCAATGTGTCATTTTTTCAATGATATATGCTTACATGAAGAAGATAAAACTTTTTAAAATATATGTATTGGATATAATAAGTTAGCATTCTTGAGATCCCGACAATATGCAATATCATAAGATACAAAATTCATTTTCTTTCTAATGGGAATTTCCCAACACAATTTAAAAAATAATAATATTATTGAACATGGATTACCCATTTGAATAAAAAAACTTTACAAATTTCTTTTCCTTTTATTTGTCATATTCCTTAATCTAATCAATTAATGTCAATATTTTAAGTCATTAGGTTCTCTCGGGTTTATTATTGAAAGATGATGATGTTCTTTGGCATGTACCCACTACACATTTTTGTATCTATACTAAGTCTTATTATACAATAGCTGGGAGAGATGTAAGCTAGGGAGTATTATTATACAATTCTTTTGATTCACGATCATAAACTCTACAATCTCCCACTCACAATACCATAGTCTTTTTGCTCTTACACTCAGAATGATTCCATCAACATAAAGGTGATTTCTTTGGTCCTCCCTATCCATGAGGGAGGGGTTGCTTATATAGGGAAGGGAAACCAGGTGGGTTGAGATTCTTTGGGAGGAAGGTTAGGGATCATCCCTAGAGGCTAGAAGGGTATGACTGCCACCTAATCCAATTATTTATGATAAGCACCATGAGGACTTTCATCTAGAAGGTTCTTGAAATATCTTATTTTTTTTATATTTTGAGAGTGTTGACGCAATTAGAGGAGGAATAGAGAATATATGTTTAACCCTCAAGTACAAACTAACAATGGTATTTTTATACACAATGATAGTTTTAGTTTAATTGGATTACAACAATCAATATTTTATGTGTGAAATTCTCATTATATTGCATAATGTAATAATTTATGTGTGAAATTCACATTATATTGCATAATGTATTCTAGTTTGTAGAAGCACATTTTTCTTTTTCTACATTATGAAATATCTATTCATCAACAAAATTGTGTAATCTTAGGATTAGGATTACATAATTGGGTGGATTAGGAATTAGGTGTAAAAATGGATATAGGGAGTATTGGTATATTGATTACAAGAATTCTACTTTAAAAATTAGAGTTTATATAAGTAATAAGTATTTAGTTATAAGGTCTTTAAGTTATATGGGTTACAGGAAATGAGAGATAAGAATTAGGGGAATAGGGATTATAATACTAACATTGATTAAGTGTTAAACAATTTAAAACTTAAAGACAAATGTTCATAATGTTTATAATTCATATGAATTTTAGATTACAAGGGTTAGGGGTGTAAGGATACTTGAAGTGATTACTCACTAGGATTTAATGGCTTTGATGTTATAAGGGTTGTACAATTTGTGTATTATAAGGTTTATATTTTAAGATATACACCTCTTTTACAATGTTTTCCCAATGGTTTTTTTAGTATTTTAAGAAATAAGAAGCATTTTAACACCTAATTTGTCATTTTATGAATGATATGTGCCTAAATGAAGAAGATATTTTTTTTAAATATATGCATGGTATATAATAAGTTAACATTAACATGTCATTTTTTCAATGATATATGCTTATATCAAGAAGATAAAACGTTTTAAAATATATGTATGGGATATAATAAGTTAGCATTCTTGTGATCCTCACAATATGCAATATCATAATATACAAAATTCATTTTGTTTCTAATGGGCACTTCCCAACACAATTTCAAAAATTTTAATATTATTGAACATGGATTTCCCATTTGAATAAAAAAACTTTGCAAATTCCTGCTACTTTTATTTGAAATATTCCTTAATCTAATCAATTAATGTCAATATTTTAGGTCATTAGTTCTCTCAGGTTTACCATTGAAAGATGATGATGTTCTTTGGCATGTACCCATTACACTTTTTTGTATATATACTAAGTCTTATCATACAATAGTACTCTACAATCTCCTACTCACAATGCCATATTCTTTTGCCTCTTACACTCGGAATGATTCTATCAACACAAAGGTGCTTTCTTTGGTCCTCCTTGTCCATGAGGGAGAGGTTTCTTATATAGGCCAAGGGAAACCAAGTGGGTTGAGATTCTTTGGGAGGAAGGTTAGGGATCATACCTAGAGGCTAGTAGGGTATGAGTGCCACCTACTCCAATTAGTTAGGATAAGCCTCCACGAGGACTTTCATCTAGAAGGTTCTCAAAATATCTTATTTTTTATATTTTGAGAGTGTTGACGCTCCTTGAACACTATTAAAGGAATAAAGGAGGGTTGATGCTTCTTGTCCAATCACAACAAGTGTCTTTGACGCTCGAGTAAAATTAACTTGGCAAATTCCTTCTACTTTTATTTGAAATATTCCTTAATCTAATCTATTAATGTCGATATTTTAGGTCATTATTTCTCTCGGGTTTACCATTGAAATATGATGATGTTCTTTGGCATGTACCCATTACACATTTTTGTATATATATTAAGTCTTATCATAAAATAGTAATCTACAATCTCCTACTCACAATACCATACTCTTTTGCTTCTTACACTCGAATGATTCCATCAACATAAAGGTGCTTTCTTTGGTCCTCCCTATCCATGAGGGAGAGGTGTCTTATATAGGCCAAGGGAAACCAAGTGGGTTGAGATTCTTCAGGAGGAAGGTTAGGGATCATCCCTATAGGCTAGTAGGGTATGAGTGCCACCTAATCCAATAAGTTAGGATAATCCTCCACCAGGACTTTCATCTAGAAGGTTATCAAAATATCTTATTTTTTTATATTTTGAGAGTGTTGACGCTCCTTGCACACTATGATAAGGCGTCAAGGACGGTTGACGCTTCTTGTGCAAGTGTAACAAGTGTCTTCGACGCTCGAGTAAAATTAACTTAGTTATGTAGGCTTGAGTAACCACAACTATACTGACTTAATATAATAACATGTTTCGTAGGGTACTAATGACCCAACTTACAACAGAAGGGACTTCCTCATGAATCTTATTAATTCTGTCGATTAGGAGCATTGGGGTACAAATAAATACAAATGATTCTTCTGATAGAAACATTGGGGATCAATAAAATATATATAGAATATTGTTCGAAGTTACAATAATTCAACACTCCCCCTTAACAAGAAGGGTAGTCTAGAACAACATCAACAACAACAACATTAGGAGAGATAGGACAACATCAACATCATCATCATACTCCAAAATTTCGATCGAAAATATCATCATCATCTCATTCTAATATTTCGATCAACAATCATTATCATCATCTCATTCTAATCTTTTGATCAACAATCATCATCATCATCAACAGACATTGCTCTTTTGATCAACAACATCATCATCATCACATTCTGATCTTTCGATCACTAACATCATCATCATCACACTTTGATCTTTCGATTAGTAACATCATCATCATCACATTCTGATCTTTCGATCATCATCATCACACTGATATTTCGATGAGTAACATCATCATCAACAACGAATTGAGAAACATCATCATCATCATCAAAACCTACAATACACAATATGAAGACGAAATTATTCAGATCACTTTTGGACTTAAGTCTAAGGATGATACAATCCCACCACAATCTCGACAACCGAAGTCACCAGATACAATTACGGGATACTCACTCCCTATCACTTTAGGAATAATTCCATGGATGATGCAATTCTACCACATTATCGAGTACCGAAGTCACCAGATCCATTCTGAGAAAAATTTCAAGGATGATACAATCCTACCATGTTCTCGAGTACCGAAGTCATTGGATCCATTCTAAAATTTTTTTCAAGGATGATACAATCCTACCACGTTATCGAGTATGGAAGTCACCAGATCCATTCTGAACAAAATTTCAAGGATGATATAATCCTACCACGTTCTTGAGTACTGAATTGATCGGATCCATTCTAAACAAAAGTTCAAGGATGATACAATCCTACCACGTTCTCAAGTACCGAAGTCACCAGATCCATTCTGAACAAAATTTCAAGGATGATACAATCCTACCACATTCTCGAGGATTGAAGCCATCAGATCCGTTCTGAACCAAAGTTCAGGGATGATACAATCCCACCACATTCTAGAGGACCGAAGTCATCGGATCTGTTCTGGACAAATGTCCCAGGATGATACAATCCCTCTTCATTCTCAAGGACCAAAGTCATCAGATCACTTTAGGACAATTGTCTAAGGATGATACAATCCCACTACAACATCACTTCTCCCCCTTTCGAGGAAGGTCTTTCTGAACAACACCAAGCTTGTCTTGAAAGTGTTCGAACTTTGCTTGAGACAGAGGCTTTGTCAACACATCAGTGTTGAATCATCTTCTTGTAACATCATCATCTGAACCATCATCATATACATCCTCAGTATGTGAATATTGAACTATCATCATCTATATCTCTAGTATGTGAATATTGAACTATCATCATTTGTATGTCCAGTATGGGAATACCAAAAGCATCATCATCTATATCTTCAATATAGAAATACTGAAAGCATCATCATCTGTATCTTCAGTAAAGAGATACTAAAAGCATCATCATATGTATCTTCAGTATAGATACATTGAATCACCATCATCTGCATCTATAGTATGTAAATACTGAAACATCATATATATATTCACTATAGGATTACTGAAACACCATCATCTGTATCTTATCTCATATGTAGAAATACCACATTTCTATGTGCTTCGATGGAACACAGGGTTCTCTGTCATCTTTATACCACTATGGTTATCACATAGAATCACTGTAGTATCCATCTCTAGGTCAAAGAGACCTGACATCAGATTTCGAAGCCATATGGATTCACAACTAGCAGAGCAAGCTTCTATATATTCTGCTGCATCCATGCTAAGAGAAACACTGGATTGTTTCCTGTTAAACCATGAAATCATAGTAGATCCCAAACTATAACATCCACTTGGTGTGATTTTCCTGTCTGATACAATTCCATCCCAATATGCATCCATATATCCATACAATCTGTACTCATGATTTCCATCATAGTATAGACCAAAGTTTATAGTCCCTTTCAGATATCTCATCACATGTTTTGCAGCTATCAGTTGAACTAGATATTGACTTAAGGTGTTCACAACAAAAAAAATGTCTGGTCTGGTATTTGTTATATACATCAATGACCCAATAATCTATCTGTATTGAGTCACATCCACTAACTTTGACGAGTCATCAGCTAACAACTTTAGGTTGGAATCCATGGGTGTGGCCATGGATTTGCATTCCAACATATCAAATATTTTCAATATCTCTACTGCATACTTTCCCTGATTGAGAAAGATTCCTTTTGAGTTCTCCCATACTTCCAGACCTAGGAAATAATGAATTAGACCAAGTTCATTCATCTCAAATTCTTCAGCGAGCTTCTTCTTGCATTCTAGAATCTGTCTGTCAGAAATAGATCATCCACATATAGTAATAGTATGACAGGCTCATCTTCTATAACCTTGAAGTAAAGGTTAGGATCGGATTTACTCTTGGCAAAGCCCATGATCGTCTGGAAACTATCTATCCTTCCATTCCAAGCTCTGGGAGCTTACTTCAGGACAGACAGGTCCTTCAACTTGCATACGTGATTTCGTCTGCCATCAATCTCAAATTCTTGTGGTTGTTATATGTATACTTCTTCTTCAATCACACCATTTAGGAAGGCTTTTTTCACATCCATCTGTTGTAAGTCTCACTTCATGATGGATGCAAGTGCCATGATGGATTTAATCGAAGTATACCTTGCTACTGGTGCAAATGTTTCTTTGTAATCAATTCCCTCTTTATGAGAGAAACCTCTAGCCACAAATCTAGCCGTGTACTTCTCTATACTTCCGTCAGTTGCATGTTTTATCTTCTAGATCCATTCGGAGGATACCTCACTCTTGCTTTCTGGTTCGGTTACTATACCCCAAACATCATTTGGGTATTCTTCCATCATCCTGTTAAATCATCAGCATATCCTAGTCTTCCCCATTCAACCTTGAAGGTTGGAACCCACTTTCCTCTTGGTAAAGTCTCAATCCATCAGGAAGTTCTCCATCATGTCGTACTATGTCAAACTCAGAGATATTCTGTTGTCACCCCCCCTGAAGCGGAGCATGATATTCCCTCTTCATTCTGTACTGGAGTGATAGGTAGAATTCTCTACTACTGTGTATCTATTTCAATTTACCAAGATCCCTTTATCTTGAACTTTGTCAACAAGTTCCTCATGCACCCATGTGTGAGCTTGTTGTCTTCTGTTGGTTTCCAACTTAAACCTTGTAGCAAAGGTTAAAATATTCATCACTCTAGGTGATCTGTCAAGCTCCTGGATGCGATATTATATGGGTTCCTTCTGATCTCATACAAAGCATATTCTCTACAAGTGGTTCTCTGCTCAATATATACCTCTACTAGAGAAGTGTGTTTGGTCAATAGAGTATATCATGCCATAATCTATTCTTTCTGAGGAAAACCATGAACCCTGCTTTGTACACTTGTTCTTGTAAATTAATATGGAAGACACTACGGAATTCCCTTCAAGTCTCAAAACCATATCGTAGACATCATTCCCCATGATCAACTGTTACTCTTTGATCATAGCTTCTTTCAGAGACAGAAAGGTTAACATCAATGATGTCACCCAACTGTGTTATATAACTAGAGTGTGTCCAAGGCTGCTCAAAATTCTTGCCATAATTTTATTCATATTGACTTATCTCTAGTACCCAAGGTCTTCATCTTTCAAGCTGGATCTATCGCTCTCTGCAGCTCTTTCTTCCGTCACGGTGTCTCTGACCCTGGGAGCTTCAGATTCATGTTTATTGGAGTGAATCTTGAATTAACATCACTTGTTCTTTGGAACAAGTCTCATCCTTCTTTTCTTGTAGGCAGTTATACATGACTTTTCCTACAAGCCAAATGCACTGGTTGCATGGTTAGAACTGTTTTATAGAACACATGCATAATGGGAAATTCTTATGCATCATGCAAATGATTATCCAATAGAACATTCATCCATATCTCACGGAAACTTTCTGGATTCCTTCCATATCTACCATGACATCATTGAGATTGTGCACTAATCCAATATGTCAGCAAAGAGGTTTCATTCTAGACAAGTAGAAATGGAGAGTTGTATAGCACCATGAGCTACTTACCCATCACATGCATATTAGTAGTATACTGTCATTAATGCAAACATTCTATCATGCATAACACATAAACTAAATATAAAAATATATCATGAAATGACAATTGAATACTTATATTTTATTCGTTTCATGGGTAGACTCCTTCCTGATCCTTCTGCTTCATCATCTTCATTATTCATGACATCATCATTTCTTATCCAAATGCTAAGATGGATAAGAGATTATTTAGGAACTGACTTCTTCATATTCCTCATCGCTTGAGGGATCTTCTTTGAATCATGAGCGCTTGATCTTCAGTTGCTCCCATCTACTCTTCTCTTATTTTGAGTCGAGTTTCTTCTTCTGCAATGCTTTAGCCTCATTTCCCTTTGGAACTGGAACCTCTCCACTTATGTAGGTGTCCAATTCATTTTCTTCAAGAACTAGTAAAATCCTATGCTTCCATGCTTGGAATTTTTCAGCTTCACTAATCTTGTCGTCAAGCTGGGGTGATAGGTCATTTTGAAATGAGAACCTCGAATGTAAATAGAAAAAGATTAGATCTTACTGGTTTGAGGTGTTCGCCCTCGTTCTAGATCTAGCTGATATAGGGTTTGTCAGAGAAACTCTAATTTTCAAAACTTGGAATCTTTCATATCTAATTACATAGAAATATGTGCCTCCTGAAGGCGAGCTGAGCAGCAAATTCATTTTCCCAAAACTGTGATCAGAATTGCAAACTATCTGATGCCCTATTTTTCATCAGTTTCTTCTGCAGAATGCCTGATATTGTTTATGTGGTATCTCTAAAATTACTACTCCTCTCTATCTAAATTTTTGTACTGAGGTAGACTCCTTTGCCCAACACTGCAGGTTTGAACATAATTGGTTTCACTACTTGGGACTTATGCGTTTTTTACCAAGGTGACGTATTTCAGGACTGTTCAGAAAAGAGAACTTGTACGGACTTCCACATGTCACTGTTTCATCTTCGGGGTCTGAAATTTTTATCACATAAAGCAAAGTCCATGACCTTTCTGGAACATCTTGCAAAATTTCATTTGGACCTTCGTAGTGCGAGATATAGCAATTGATCCTAGGTAACCTGTTTAAGCCTGAATCCTGAGAGAGGTTGGAACCCTAACTTGGAGGAATCATATCTCCTAGAATATAGTGAATCTGAGGCTGAAAATTTTACACAATGTACATCAGGAATTTCTATTCATCCTGTGATAGATTCAGCTCTTGAGGCTTGTCCAATCTCGAGATATAGCAAATCTACCAAAACTACTAGTTTTAGTATTTTAGGATTTTCAAGCATTAAACCCTAATCTTAAATAGTTGTAGTTGTAGCACTGTTTCGGCTGCACAATGACTTCTTTTAGGGTGTATCTGATACCATGTTGAGTTTTTAATGGTTATATCGAATCTTAAAACATTTAGAATCATAACCATAAGCCAAAATATCACTAAAATATAGACAAGCACAACCGCACAAAAAAAGAACACAAAGATTTATCCTCGAAAAACCCTAATGGGAAAAACCGAGCAAATGGTTCCTCAATATAGATTCCCCAAAAGATAAAAGGTAAAACCCAAAACTGATCCTCCTCCTTCTTCATCTATAACTCTTTCTCTCTCTTGTATGTGCTACACAAGTATATCAAACAAATAATCATATTCATATGTAGTGGGGTTTTTGACCCAATATATCAAAATAAAACATAAAGGTAACATCATAATCAATGGGGCTCATTCCCATAAGTGTTAGGTCCAAAATTCTGGATATTACATTGGTTATTTTGCATATTACTTCCACCATTTCGGTACCCATCCTTGCACCCAATCCGATACCTCATCCAGATGCAGTCAATAAAGTGACAAATGTTTAAAATAAAGAGAAGCTCAAATTAGGGTGTATTTATGACTTTCTCATGTAATACCCATGAACACTAGCAGCCAAAGTAGTTGTTAGTCGGATCCCTCAAGGAGCTATGACCTTTCTATCAGTCGTATGGAGATTATAGTCAGAGCTGTGGGAGCATCCACTCAATTTGGAGTGTGCTCGCTTAAATAAAGGCCTCTGTTTCTCCTGTTATCTTTTAGCTGTTATGGTCCTATTTGAAGGGTCGATCCTTTTAGAGGTCAACCCATTTCTTGTAGCCTATATATACTTGATAGCAGTCTTAACATAGGGACATAAAGAGATAAAACTATCATGCGATACATTTTCTAGCTGATAATTAAATCTTGTTTTATGTTTTTATTCATTTCGTGAGCAACGTTTGGAGGGGGGCCCACCTTCATATGGTGTTGGTAAATTGCTTTTGGATATCGTTATTTGCATAGATTATTGTAAGAATTTATTTTTATGCATCATGTGGTTATTGCTGATTTGTGTGTTATTATTGAAGGTTTCCATAAACGAAAATATAACAAGAAGGATTTGAACAAATTGAAGGTTAAATGCTGTAGGTTTCATTGAATGCTTTTATGTAAAGTAGAATAGATATACATACACTTTCTTTCCTTTGTACTTATTGATTAAGCAGTAAAATAACATAGTATAGATTGTTTTTTTGAGTAGGGGAATTGGTAACACGTCGGAATTGTCTGGGCCAGGCCCAGGATCAAATCCGCCGGCTGCCACTAGAACCCCAGTGGTATAAACCGCCCGCAAGCCAGGATATACCGGTAACTTGTGACTCAGCAAGGGCCGAGACGTCCCGACTCCACTCCCGACAAGGGGCGGTAGCCTATCCAGGGGGCGCCTACCCTTTGAGCCTTATCACAGCGGGCCATGCCTCGGTGGGGATTGACCCGTGGTGGGCTTGGTGAAAACCACCTTCCCCCACCGTTCGGGTCTCACTTCATTGGCATCATAGTATAGATTGTTAGTAAGAATTATAGTTATATATGTGGGAGAATCCACTCAATTAGCGGACGTAATGAATAATAATTATAAAGTTATGCAATTAATAGTACTAGTGTACTAATGCGTTGCATTTGCATTGACAGAAATGGTTTGCGATGCTTAAGCAACACATGATTAATGTCTACTGGAAGTGTTTTGGGCGAAGGTATTTACCTGAGCACCCAGTTTGCATATTCTGTGCGACACGTATAAGGATGGCATTGGATGAAAGGCATGTATAAGGATGGTTTTCAAGTTGTGAGTATATGTGAGGCTCCAGCTTTAGCATTAGCAAAGACATGGATTCTCAGATCATTTGGTACATTCATGATACCTAAAGAGCACCAGGAAAGTCTGGCTCTAAGATATTTTCTTGTTTTTGGCAAGATTGATAAAATTCCAAAGGCAAATATCGTTGATGGCGACATAATGTCTTATGGCGACCACACTGTCAATCTCTCTCAATATTACGAGAGAATAACACAAAAGTATGCTTCTGGTTCTTGCTCTCGGTAAGAATAGTATGATTCAGAAACCAAAGCGCTCTCGGTAAGAATAGTATGATTCAGAAACCAAAGCGATCATATCAGAAACTAGGAAGCATAATACAAAATAGCACATATATAAAAACTAGCTTCTTCGAATACGGAATATGGCATACTGGCCATTAAATGACATAATACATATGTTATGAATGCTCATTGATACAAAGTATGTAAATGGTATTTTTATACATAATCATAGTTTTAGTTTAATTGGATTACGACAATCAATAATTTATGTGTGAAATTCCCATTATATAGCATAATGTATTCTAGTTTGTAGAAGCACATTTTTCTTTTTCTACGTTATGAAATCTCTATTCACGAACAAAATTGTGTCATCTAAGGATTAGGATTAGGATTACATAATTGTGTGGATTAGGAATTAGGTGTAAAAATGGATATAGGGATTATTGGTATATTGATTACAAGAATTCTACTTTAAAAAATAGAGTTTATATAAGTAATAAGTATTTAGTTATAAGGTTTTTAAGTTATATGGGTTAGAGGTAATAAGAGATAAGAATTAGGGTAATATGGATTATAATACTAAAATTGATTAAGGGTTAAAGGATTTAAAACTTAGAGACTAATGTCCATAATGTTTATAGTTCATATGAATTTTAGGTTGCAAGGGTTAGGGGTGTAAGGATACTTGAAGTGATTATTCACTAGGATTTAATGGCTTTGATGTTATAAGGGGGTTGTACAATTTTTGTATTATAAGAACCCTTTTAACACCTAATGTGTCATTTTATCAATGATATGTGCCTAAAAGAAGAAGATAAAACTTTTAAAAATATATGCATGGTATATAATGTGTTAACATTAACATGTCATTTTTTCAATGATATATGCTTACATCAAGAAGATAAAATGTTATAAAATATATGTATGGGATATGATAAGTTAGCATTCGTGTGATCCTCACAATATGCAATATCATAAGATACAAAATTCATTTTCTTTTTAATGGAGATTTCCCAACACAATTTCAAAAAATTTAATATTATTGAACATGGATTTGCCATTTGAATAAAAAACTTTGCAAATTCCTTTTACTTTTATTTGTCATATTCCTTAATCTAATCAATTAATGTCAATATTTTAGGTCATTAGGTTCTCTCGGGTTTATCATTGAAAGGTGATGATGTTCTTTGGCATGTACGCATTACACATTTTTCTATATATACTAAGTCTTATCATACAATAGTTGGGAGAGAAGTGTGGAGAACCTCTTGCAATAAACAATCAAAATGCACGATATAACAGAAATATTGGAGCATAAAAGATATTTTATTGATCACGGTCCACTTCGAGGGGGAAACCTCCTTTGAGGAAGCTCAATAGAAAATAATTCTTCGATGCTTTCATTAGCCTCAACAAATACTTATATACTAAGTCTAATCTAAACAACTATTACCCCCCATGAATGTGGGATAATGCAACATAATAACTAGACAACTTAGCAACTATTACTTATCCCCATGAATGTGGGATAATACAACATATTGATGGGACGACTTACAAAGCATATGCGTCCGATAAAATATACTAATAAAATAAAGAGGAGGGTTGACACGAGTTCTTAACATCCCCTCCCTCTTAAAAAAAATATTTGTCCTCAAAATTTTAGATGTGGAAACTGTTGCTGAATCTGAAGGAGCGGTTCCCATGTAGCATCCTCTAGTTGCATATTGTGCCACTGAATTAATACCTCTGTGATGGACCGTGAGCAAAGATGAAAAGTGCGCTTATTGAGGATGGCCTCCGGATCTGAAATGATGGATCCTTCAGTATCCCGTTCTGGTAAAACAATTTTTTCTTTGATGTTGGTGCCAATCACTTGCTGAATGTGAGAAGAAGGAGGAAGTGCCAATTTATAAGCAACAGACCTAATCTTCTGAAGAACTATATATGGACTAGAGATCTTTGGAGCAAGAGTTTGATTCCCTTTGAGTTTCAAGGAGGATTGCTTGTAAGGCAACATACAAAGAAAAACCATGTCACCAACTTGAAAAGTGTGCTAAGAACGGTGCTGATCGGCTTGGTGTTTCATCCGGTTCTGGCCATGTGAATATTGTCCTGTAGAATGTGAAGAATCTGATGTTGGTTTCGAAGAACCATGTCAACTCCCTGAACTGGTGAACTGCTGGGGGTGTATGGAAGGAGTACTAAAGGTGTGTGACCATAAACTGCTTCATATGGAGTCATTTGAGATGCAGTATGGTAGGAAGTATTGTACCACCATTTAACGAGAGGGAGCCATTTTTTCCACATATCTTGTTCTTTAAAGGTGAAACAATGAAGATAAGTTTCCCAATAGTTGTTGATGACTTCATTCAGACCATCTATTGGTGGGTGATAAAATGAACTCATATTCAGTTTGGTGTCAGTAAGGAGAAAATGACTTGTGAAAGTTGTGTTGCGGTCTGAGACAATGAAAGAAGGGATAGCATGAATAAGGAATATCTTGTCCATGAAAATTTGTGCAATTGAGGAGGTGGTATATGGAGGGCTAAGAGGACAAAAATGATGATATTTGGAGAGTCGATTAACCACAACCAAGATTATGGTCTTCCCTCCATGCTTAGGGAGCCCTTGATTGAATTCCATCAAAATATATGTCCAAATACTTGTAGGGATGGGTAAAGGTTTGAGCAATCTGGAAAGGAGTGTAATTTCACCTTGGTGGCGCTGACAAGGAGCACATTCGGAAACCATCTGTTGAATTTCTCGTTGCATTCCCTTCCAAAAGAAGTGACATTGTGCCCTCTCATATGTTTTCATGAACCTATAGTGCCCTGTTGATGGAGAAGCATGGAGTTCATAAAATACTGCTTGTTTAATATCTGTGCTCTGGGGAAGCACCAGAAAATCCTTGTATCTCAGAGAAGATCCATCCCAAGAGAAATGCGATACCACATAAGGGTTACTAGCCAATTGTTGGATGATTTCAGATAATGAGGAGTCATTGACATAGCATTGCTGAACAAAGTGTAACCAAGTTGGAATAGGCATAGCAATAGCTGAAAGAGAGACAGGGGCATCAGATGTGCGAGAAAGATTATCCACCACAAGATTTTCCTTAGCCTTATTGTAATTGATTTTATATTCATAACCCTTGAGTTTGATAACCCATTTCTGTTGTGATGGGGATGAGACCCATTGTTCTAGGAAATATTTCAGGCTCTGGTGATTAGTCTTGATGTAGCAAGGATTCCCTAAAAGTTATGGCCACCACTTATGTACTGCATGGAAAATAATCATCATTTCCTTCTCATGTGTGGAGGTGGATAAATTCTTTCCAGAAAGGGATTTAGCGATGAATGCCATGGAATGTTCATCTTGAAAGAGGAAAACACAAAGTCCATTGTCACAAGCATCACTCTCAAGAGTGAAGGGCTTGGAAAAATCAGGCATTTGAAGGGTGCATCAGAATGAAAGATCCAAGGGAGTATTTGAGACTGTTGAAGGTTGCATCTGAATGAAATGGAGCTGAGTGATGACACCTTGTGAATTATTCTTAAGGATCGTTTCCATGCAATGTGAACTGATGATGCTGAGAGACCCTGGTTGTAAGCCATTGAATGTGTGGTTTTTCCCATTGACTAAAAAATGCATCCATAGTTCATCAAAATCCCATAAGATGGGTCCAAGTGTGCGTAACCATTGAGTGCCCGAAATCATAAAACAACCTCCTAGGGGTATGGAAAACATGTTAGAGCGCAAGTTATAATCTCCAATAGAGATACACACAGTGCGACACTTTCCTTTGCAAGGTAAGGTGCTCCCACTGGCAACCATGACTTTAAACCTGGAGCAAGGATGGACAAAACAATCAACTTGTTTAGCAATCTGAGGGTCAATAGGCGGCTACAAAATGTCAACCTCGTTTTCTACTATATCCTGAGCAGTGTCACAAATTTCAAGTGCAGGAGAAGAAGCCACATCCAAGAAATAGGGCTTGAATTCAGTACATTGATGTCCCTGGGTGAATTTATCATCACAATTATAACAAAGTCCTTTTTCCCTATGTGCCCACATCTTGACTTTAGACAAATGCTTGAGATGAGTGGTTCTATGAGTCAGAGGGATTGGATTTCTTTGGGGAACCATATTTTTGAATGGAACACAAGTGGATTTAGGGCGTTGCTGAGCCCTAATGTTGTCCTCTGCCAACTTAGCCAACCCTAGGATTTCCATCATTGTGTTGGGATAGAACATTGTAACGTCAGATTAGATTGTATCCTTAAGACCACTGATAAAACAACTGCTATAGAATGCATCGAAAAATCCTTCTGTGTGCTTGACTAAGTTCTCAAATTCTGTCTGATAGTCTCTCACAGTGCCAGTCTGGCGAATTTTGGTGAGTGCTCTTGTAAATTCGTCAAAACCACTAGGGCCAAATTGTTGCAAAAGGAGTTGGCAAAAATCTGTCCACTGGGGCTCTTCATGATCCTTGATGTACCAATAGAACCATTGAAGGGCTTCATGTTCCAAATGAAATGATGCAAGTGGGAATTTGGTGACATCAAACGTGTTATGCATATTAAAGTATTGTTCTGCATTGTGTATCCATCCACTTGGATCATCCCCATCGAAGAGAGGGAATTCAATCTTCAGCCCACAAAAGTTGTTGGAAGTAGAGAACTCATTGTCTGCAGAAGAATCAGGCTGTTGTCGGTTTCTCATGGCTGAATGCTGAAGATGGAGGTCAAGAAATATTTGATCCAAATCTTCGATTTTGGTATTGAGGGTGACAAGTTCTTCTTTCATTTGTCTATTTGCTCATGCGCGGGTGACAACCATAAGCAAGATTTTTTTTTAATTGGAAATGGGTGGAAAAACAAAAATAGAGAGGGTTTTAGAAAAGGAAAATTTTGAGTTCAGAAAAACGTGAGTGGGTAACTAGGTTGTGGACACTTTATGAGGGACAAGGAAACAAAAAATGTGAATTTCAGAAGCGGGGTGAAAGAAGGAGAAGGAATTTTGGGCTTCAGGAAATGGAATTGGGATAAGGTTCTCAATGAATGAAATATGTAGAATGGAATGATAGGGGTTATAGTGATTTTTCAAGGGAAACATAGCTAAATCAAGGAATATATGGCTAAAAAACAGAAATTTATACTTTTTTTTTTGAAGAAGAAATGATCTGTGACGGTGCTTTATCAACTTGAATTGGAGTAAATGATCTGTGACAATTCTGAAATTATGCGCATTATCAACTGTAAATAGATATGGAACCTAGGTATATTTGGCTTCCTAATGGTTCAAAGGTAGTCACTCGGCCACCAAGGCTGTCTCAGGCTTGAGTATTGGGGCATTACCCCCCACTTCATGGCGTAGGTAAAACTGTTAATCGCTTGGCAAAAAAAGACAGCTCTTTGGTTTTCCTCACAGATGGGAATCTAGTCAATCTGGTGGGGGTTCTTGCCCTTTTTTCTTGGCAGGTCCTCTTAATGGCCAGCTACTTCAAGGTTCCTATGGTACTTCTCACAATGAGTTTTAGAGCTATTCCCAAGTAATTCCCACAGTTAAGTGGATAGGGTTTATTCCCTAATCTGAATTAAAAATACCACTGCAATAAGAAAAAATACTGCAATAATCATAGTGGCAGAAAAAAAGTGGTAGAAATTCCACCCAATGCCCAAACAACCATATTTAGAGCTAGGGTCTTGAGATGAAAACTTTTAAAATGAGCATAACCCAATATATATTGCTCAGAATCGCTATTATAGCCTATTTATGGAACTAGAACAACCACTCTTCTTCTACTCATGAAATAGAAATAGAAATCTGGGCACCCAGTCAAAAGATTTTTGCTCTCCAATTTCCGCGGCCATCACAAAAATTCTAAAAAATTGCTGATTTTAGATTCGTGATATCTCCACTTTTAGAACTCCAAATGAGATGATTGTTTTTTTGAAAGAGGAATTCAAATATGCAACTTGTTTTTCTTGAATATGGACAGAAAATTTCAAAAATGGATGTGAAAGTCATAGCTCAATTTTGCCCCTTTTTTTTTCAAAAAAAAAAGTTCCCACTTGTGCCAAGGAAAGTGCTTTGATACCAGATGTGGAGAACCTCCTGCAATAAACAATCAAAATGCACAATATAACATAAATATTGGAGCATTAATGATATTTTATTGATCGCGAGCCACTTCGAGGGGGAAACCTCCTTTGAGCTGTTGAAATATTGTAACTTCGAAGAATATTCTATATGTATTTCTTTGTGGTCCCCGATGGTCCTACCGGGAGAACCACTTGTATTACTTTGTACCCTGATGCTCCTAATCGGAAGAACTAATAAGAGTCATGAGGCAGTCCCCTCTAATTGTAAAGGTGGGTCATTAGCACCCCAGTGTGGTTACTTGAGCCTACATGTGTAACTCGAGACTACATGATTAACTCGAGCCTACATGATAGATGAGTTAACTTAAGTGAATAGATGAATATAAATAGAGGTGTATTGCTCCTCATTCATGACACACACTCTCACTTGTGTAGCGCATTAGTGGAGAAGAGAAGTAGCTGGAGAAGGAGGAGGATCAGGCTTTGATCTCCATGCTGGTTTTATCTTTTATATTTTTGGGGCATCTATATTGAGGAATCTTTTGCTGGGTTTTTCCCAGGATAAATCTTTGTGTTCCTTTTGTATGGTTTTGCTTTTCTATCTTTCAGTGATCCTGTTTATATGCTTTTGTTATGAAAAATGAAATGAAATACTGATGTCTTAGCTAAGCATATGAAAATTTAGCATGGAATCAAAGAAACCCTGAAAATAAGACATTGTGAAGCTAAAGAATCTAGGGCTTCTTAATTTTTGGTTCTCTCTCCACAATCGATCAACAAAAGAAGGCTAGGCTGACTCTCCATTGAAGGGCGCATCTTTCTGTCGAAGCAGAATTCGATTCCGAGCATTTTCAGTTTTTCGTGTGGGAAATTAGGGCTTCTTGTAGAAGAAGAATTTTTGAGTGAGCCCAACATAGGATTTCTCTCCTCATCAAAATCTAAGTTTAGAGACCTGGATCAATATTTTTGGTTGGGTGAAACTCTGGGAAAGTCAAACCCTAGGTTGACCCGGAGCTAGAAAAACCCTAAATACTAAAACTGATAAGTTTTGGTATATTTGCTAGATCCAAATATTGGCAAAGGTTCAAGAGCTAAAAATTGTATGGACCAAAGATAAAATCCCGATGAACATTGTATCCAAACTTCAGCCCCATATTTGCTATATTATAGGAGATATGATCCCTCCAAGTTAGGGTTCTAGCCTCTTCCATAATTCATCCCTAAACAGTACACCTAGCAAAAATTGATATAGCTTGGGCTACAGAGGTCCAAATGGAATTCCTAAAGATTTTCCAGAAATAAAACAGATTGTACGTTTTGTGGTCCGAATTTCAGAACTTGAAGATGAACCCGTGACACGTGGCATGCCATACAACTTCACTGTTCCGAACAGTTATGTAACAGGTCACCTTGGGAAAATGAGCATAAATCCAAATTGGTGAAACCAAATATAATTAAACCTATGGTGTTGCATCAGGGACATGCGAGGTTACCTCAGTGAGAAATTTAAGACATAGAAGAGTTATAATTTCAGAGATATCACAGAAACAGTAACATGCATTTTTGCAGAAGAAATTGGAAAACTAGGGCTTCTTGTTCCAGGAGCTTCCCTCCACTGTTTTGAGAAAAGGAGTACATTGGACAACTCCATTTGAAGAGATCTATATTTCTGTACAATCAGATCTGAAAGATTCCAAGTTTTGAAATTTGGGTTTTCTCTGACAAACCCTATATCAGCCAGCTCCGGAAGCAGGACGGACACCTCAAATCGGTAAGATCTAATCTTTTGCTATTTGCATTTGAGGTTCTCATTTCAAAGTGATCTATCACATCAGCTTGATGATAAGCTTGGTGAAGTTGAAAACTTCCAAGCATGAAATTATTTGATCTCTCTAAAGAAAATGAATTGGACACCTACATGAGTAGAGAGGTTCCAGTTTTAGAGGGAGATGAGCCTCAAAGCCTTACACAAGAAGAACTTGATCAAGGCCAAAAACATCACCGTTGATTCAATCACGGATCAACTTGTACCACAAGTTTCTTCCCTAAAGACATCGGAGATGTTTGATTTATTGATCAAGCTATTTGAAGATAAGAACATAATAAAGAAAATGGATTTGAGAAAACAGTTGAAGAATGTGAAGATCCAGAATGCATAACATATTGAAGCAGTAGAAGAAGAAGCAGAGAATGCAGAAGTGGTGATAGCCACCTTGAATGGTCTCCTATGATCATGGGATTCATTCATGCGAGGAATGTGTGCCAGAAGAAAGTGATTACTTTCAATTGACTTTGGGAAGAAGAAGAAGCTCGTCTCATAAGAAGAGAAGAAGAAAGATGGGAGCAAATTGAAGATCAAGCTATCACCATTCAAAGAAGATCCCTCAAGCGATGAGGAATATGAAGAACTCAATTCTTGACAAACCTCTTATCCATCTTATCATTTGGATAAGAAATGATGATAAATCAGAATGATCAAGATGGAGTCTACCCATGAAACAAATAAAAGATAAGTATTCAATTGTCACTTCATGATATTGTTTTACATTTGATTATATTCAGTTGATGTGTTATGCATGATAGATTGTTTGCATTAATGATTGTATACTACTAATATGCATGTGATGGGTAAGTAGCTCATGGTGCTATACAACTCTCCATTTCTACTTATCAAACCTCTTTGCTGACATATTGGATTAGTCTAGAAAGTTTCTATGAGATATGGATGAATGTTGTATTGGAAAAATTGTTGCATGATGCATAAGAATTTTTCGTTATGCATATGATTTATGAAATAGTTATAACCATGCAACTGGTGCATTTGAATTGTAGGAAAGGTCCTGTACAACCTCCTACAAGAAAAGAAGGATGAGACTTGTTCCAAAGAATAAGTGATGACAATTCAATAAACATGAATCTGAAGCTCCCAGGGTCAGAGACACCATGACGGAAGAAATAGCTTCAAAGAGCGGTAGATCCACCTCGAAGGATGAAGACTACCATGGGTATGAGAGATAACTCAAGATGAAGAAAATAATGCTATGAAAGAAGCTACGATCAAAGAATAATAGTTGATCATGGGGAATGATGTATACAATATGATTCGAGACATAAAGGAAAGTATGTAGTATCCTCCATATGGATATACAAGAACAAGTGTACAAAGCAAGGTTCATGATTTGCCTCAGAAAGAATAGACTATGACATGACATACTCTATTGACCAGTATATATCAAGCATAGAACCACCTATACATAATGAAGAAGGAAGATAACACTCCACTTCAGGGGGAGTGACTACAGAATATATCTGAGTTCGACAAGGTACGACATGATGGACAACTTCCTGATGGATAGAGACTTTTGGGTTCCAACCTTCAAAGTTGAATGCAGAAGACTAGGATATGTTGATGATCTGACAAGATGAACTCATGGAAGATGTTATGATAAAAGAATACTAGAATGATGTTTGGGATATAGTAATCAAACCAGAAAGCAAGAATGTGGTATCTTATAAATGGATTTGCAAGATAAAATATGTCACTGATAGAAGTAAGGAAAGACGTGTCGCTAAAGGTTTCTATAAGAAAGAGGGAACTAATTCTGAAGAGACACTTACTCCAGGAAGCAAGGTACACTTCCTTCAGAACTATGATGGTAGTTGCTTCCATGATGAAGTAAAGACAATCCTTCCTTAATGGTATGATTGGGGAAGAGTTTTACATCGAAAGGATTTTAAGTTGAAGACAGATGGACTCATATATGTAAGTTGAAGAAGGCCCTCTATGGCATGAAGCAAGCTCCCAGAGCTTGGTATGGAAGGATAGACAGTTTCCTGTCAATTATGGGCTTTACCAAGAGTAAAGATGATCCTAACCTTTATCTCAAGGATGTAGAAGATGAACCTGTCATCCTGTTATTATATGTGGATGACTTATTCTTGATAGGGAAGGAGAAACAGATCATGGAAAGCAAGAAGAAACTAGCAGAAGAATTTGAGATGAAAGACCTTGGGTTAATGCACTATTTCCTAGGTCTGGAAATATGACAAATTTCAGAAGAAATATTTCTCAACCAAGGAAAGTATGCGGTAGAGATATTGAAGAGATTCAATATGTTGGAATGCAAATCCATGGCCACACCCATGGAATCCAACCTGAAGCTGTTAGCTGATGACTCATCAGAGTTAGTGGATGTGACTCATTACAAACAGATCATTGGGTCATTAATGTACTGAACAAATTCCAGACCAGACATTTGTTTTTCTGTGAACACCTTAAGTCAATATCTTGTTCAACCAAGATGGGTTCACCTAGTAACCGCAAAACATGTGATGAGATATCTGAAAGGGACTATAGACTTTGGTCTATACTATGATGGTAGCCATGAGTATAGATTGTATGGCTACATAGATGCAGATTGGGCTGGAAGTATCTCAGATAGGAAAAGCACATTAGGTAGATGCTTTTGTTTGGGGTCTGCTATGAGTTCATGGTTTAGCAGGAAATAGTCTAGTGTTTCTCGTAGCACGGCTGAAGCAAAATACATAACAGATTGCTCTGCTAAGTTGTGAAGTCATATGGCTTCGGAAGCTGATATCAGGTCTCTTTGACCTGAAGATGGGTACTACAATGATTCTATGTGATAACCAGATAGATCCTCTCTACTAAAATTTGACACTATAGATAGATCCTCTCTAGATCCATCTACAGTGTTAAAATTTAGTAAATTGTAACATTGTATATGAATTTGTGTTGCAAAGGGTATTTGATGAATTAATCCTAATTAACATAGCCCATAAGTTAATTTGTGCAAGATAAGTACAAGAACATGCTAACCGTATTTCTACGTTCAATATCCTTGGCCATTTTGTATACCTTATAAGATTAATAAAGTGAGATCTAGACCACCCAAGTTAGACCTAGTACTACAGTATAATGCTTACTTTGGGGAGGCTATGGATATGTTTGATAACATATCAATACGACACTAATCAATTAATACCGATGATAGACAAATAGAAAACCTTTACTACATCGGACCACATCTAGAAATCTATAGAGGTAAACAACACTATCAAAATACATTTACTTAAAAAACTCTATCCACAAAATATATTAATATATTACATACTATATAGTTACAAAACATACCATATATAAATTATAAAACACACACACACACACACACACACACACACACACACACACACACATATATATATTGGTCCAGTTGTGTTCAGTTCGATCGAAAGCTATCAATCAACAGTTAATCCAGTCCAGGTAGTCACTGTGTTCTGTACGTTTCATCCGTGTTGGGTGGGTCTTTCGGTAAATGGCTATTGGGAACATGGGTAACATCATCTAGTGAACATGGGGCTTAAAGGGAACATGGGGGAATTCTCTTTCTCGAGTGGTTTAATGAATGGTAGGGTATTGTAACCTAATTGATGAAAGATGACAAGAAATATCTTCAACAACTTGTTACAGATGTTGATATACCTTGAGAGGAGTACTCAGGGAAGGGGCTATAGACAGTATTCTGAGAGGGGATAGAACCAGGAAGAGGGAATAGATAGAGCCATTCATTGAGGGAAGGGGAGGTCAGGTAGTGCCCAACGTTATGTAGGTTATCCTTAGCAATAATTCCCCTAATGAAACTGCCCTGGTTAGTTAGTGATTGCTTGCTGGCTGATGGCTTACATCCCCAATAACACACCTAGTCACCCCATCACTCCCACTAGATGAGATCAAGACTGATGGCGGCCCTCGCCCTATTTTTGTCAAGCGAGTGGGTTTGTACCCTCACCATGACCATTGGCCGAGAAGATATATGTCCCCTCATGTCTCTAACAGGTGACAAGAGATGTCCGTCGGACGAGAAAGAAGTCCCCATTAAATAAATACCCCGTTCACCATGAGTCACGATCACGCCAGACCCATTAAATCTAAATACACTAGGTAACTTCAACACATACCCTAAAAATCCTAGCAAGAGAGACAAGGAAAAGGAAATGGAATGCTTGCTTTCTTTTACTTGCCCAGCTTAGGGCGGTCGGGGTTAACCCAATGATGATCCCCTATATGGTTAGAAGCGTAAAATTATTAAACCTATCGAAACACCATACATGAGAGAGATATAATATATGTTTCTGAGTTTCCATGATAGTTATATTATATTGAGTGATTTCAAGTTCCCACTAGGCAATCTATTTATTGATTATAGAAATTCTAGTTGGAACAAACAGGGCGCGGTGGGGAGAATGATGAGCTCAGTCACCTGATCGATTAATTTATCCATGCCTAATTGCTTCTATCCTTTGATTAAGGAGGAGAGATTTCTTACTTGGACTAGTACAACTTGCACTAGCTTCCCAAAATCTGTATGGCAAAGACGATTGGATTCGAACCAATACTAAGAAAGAAAACCAGCTTTCATCTCTTGTCATCCTCCTCATTATAGTACTTTATCATCCAATTTTGAATCATACGAGTCCATATCAATTTATTAGGGCCTGTTTTTATATGGAAGAATGCTAAAGGAACAAATATATAATCAATGTGGTTGGTAGGATCGAAAGGTCAAACAAAGTATCCCAAAAGGCTAAAGGTTCCTGGCTCCTTCCTTCCTATTTCTGGGGTATCTCAGAACTGCCTTCTCAGATTTACAAATTACAACTGGATAATACCCGAGCTTTCCTTCGTCTGGTTGCAAATTCAATTCCATTACGAGCAACTTGCCTATAGAATATCGGAACCTTGCAGTAGATGATTATATATATATATATATATATAACACAAAACAACATAAATATAAACAATATAAACGCTCCCAACACACATATATATTATTGTAAAAGATATATATAAAATAAAACTTATAATAAAATATAAAATAAACAAAATAAAATATAAAATATACCATATCATATGTACTATGTAAACTTATAAAACGATCATTGGAATATGACCAAAATACCTCCAGCTCAAACCCAAACATACGACCAACCTCTTCTTGAGTTCATTCATGGAGGATTATGAGAAGGAAATGGCTATGAGAAAGCTAAGACGACCTCCACAGTTCTTTGTAAGTTTATTGTTTTAAGTTTTTGCACTGGATCACTAGAACGGATCGAATAGCCAATAGGATTAACATAATGGATTTTTTTCTTTGACTGCAGAGGGATTTCTTCAAAGCAGTCCGGGCAACAGCTTCATTAAGAAAATTGAGGCGCATAAATTGTGAAATCATCAAGCTTCCCTATGAATCCCTTGTTTGTTGAGCAACTACAACTGTGTTGCTATGTTCCTACTTCATACAAAGTAAACTCTATCATTCTAGAATCAACATTATCTGAATTCATGGCGAATTCCTCCCAAGTATGAAGAATTATGTTGAATTCATGGATATTTCCTACTCAGATTATCTAAATAGACCTTTGGCACCAAATATTTTCTGTTGGAAAGAAGCCATGAGGGTTTGGTGGGTTTTGGGAGGAAAATAGTTGTGAATTTGGTCTGAGAGGCACTTTTGGTGTTTTTGGTATTTATCGGGTCACATTGATGCCTGTCGAGGAATTTTGATGCTTAGAAACAATTGCCGAGGGTTTAGAATTTGGGTATTTATTTTCGAGCTCTTCCATGGATAGAAGAGCATTCGAGAGAGCTTGGACGCTCTTAAAGAGGTGGGTGATGAATTGCAGGTTGGTTTCTTGGTTTTATTTGGAAATTTATCTTATGCATGTTAATATTGGTTAGCATCCTACATTGTGAATGTTAAAAATTCTCTAGCATCCTGAATCTTGATTCTTTATCGTGAATTTTGATTCCTAAATAATTGTTTTTTCAATAACTGGTTAGAATTCAGTTCTTTAGTGCCCAACAAAATGAATGACCACACCTCAAAGAACAATAGTGCTGCTACTACTAAGTTCCTTTCCTGAAGCAAGTGTTATTGAATCCTATGAATGTTATATGTTCACCCATCTGTCCAAAAGTTCTATGTGAAGCTTTTCCATTCCCATCTCTGTGAAAGTGCAGCACCTTACTATGCTCAAAACTTTAGGGTACGTAGAAACACTAATCACAATTTTTCTTTGAGTTTTTTGTCTCTTCAATTAGAAAGAAACCCTTATGTCGTTTACTAAGATAGAGCCCCTGACAACTGTGCTAGTGCTTATGTTGTTCCCCAGGTTGTTTCTGCTCTCACAAGGACAAATGCATGGGCATAATGTGCAGGATAACCTTCTTGCACCAATCTAGGACTTTGAGCCAATTCTCAGGCTAGAGAGGGGGTACCCTCAAATAGAATACAAATATATTTCTATGAGGTTAAGACTCTTTTTATTATTGTAAGACCAAATATGACCAACAATGGAAGAAGCATTTACAACAAGAGAGTAGTAAGCAAGAGAAAAGGTAAATAAAACATAGCAAGGACCAATAATAGATAAAACAACAACATCTTATTTTTATTTTAAAGAAGGATAGTATTTTATAACATGCCCTTTTTTATTACAATTTCAACAGGAAATATCACTTTTTATCCTTCTACTAGTTGGGTGCACACACTTTCAGCTGAAGAGGATATTAAACTAGAAATGTTTGCTTGTTCGTCTAGTTTGTCAGTTCTCACCTCGGAAGATTAAGTATGCCAAAATTATTTAGTCTGTTGTTAGTTCTTACAGAGGGAGTATTACTTCCATTGCGTGGATATAAAACACATAGCCGATGTTGCTTGTTTGGTCAGCTTACCATTCCGAGGGATTAAATATGACTTGCTTGCTTGTTTTTCGATCAGTTAGTGTTAGTTCTCACCGAGGGATTCAGTCTGTTGTCGATAGTTCCTATTGTCGTTAGTTATCACTTTAGCACTTGAGTTTTCTATTGAAGGGAACACTTGGGGGTTTGTAATAATGTCGATAATATACCAGTTGGATCCGTAGATAAGCCAACTTGAAAGGGTCTTAGTCACCATCATTTTCACCACACCAAAGGATGATAAATATCATTTCAGAAGCATTCTATCGAGTGATCATGTTTCCCTTCCTCCCTCTAAACGATGTCTCTAGGCTCAAGAAGCTATGTCTCCATGTGTTGCAGAGGATGAAATTGATTTAGTGGAGCCAGTGGCAATTGGTTTGACTGGACAGGATGATGCATACAATATTTCTGCAGATGAAAAATCTTATACTAAATGCTTTGATAATGAAAAGAATTTAAGGGAAATGAGGAACGTGTCAAAGTAGACACATTGATCCAAAAAGAAGCAACGAAAACAGGAGGTAGTAAGAAACCTATGGTGTCTTCATATTCATATCAATCCTTTATAAGGTTTTCTTTAGAACTTGCTAAATGGGTAGAGGAGAAGCATATGGATCCATGGTTTGAAGATTCAATGCCCTCTAAGCATATGTATAAATGGAAGATTGGAGATAAGGATGAGAGGAGTGCACATGCTAAAATGTCTACTGAATCATTGACTGATCCAAAAATGGAAGAACAAAAGCTATAGAGCGTGACTGCACCAGTACTTCCTTCTCTAAAGAAGCAAGATGTTTCATATTAGCTTCAAGGAAATTCAATTCAATCATCACAACTCCTATCAAGGATTGTGTTGCTCAAAAGGGTGAGGTTGAGCAATATGAATACAAGTCAAAGGGCATTAGGGTGAAGAAAACTTGTGTGAACTCAACAAAGAAAAATAGAAGAGGCCTTAATAAATATCATGGGAAATCTAGCTAAGAGAAGTTTAACCAAGGGAAATTATCCAAGCAGTTGTATTTTTACAAGCATGAGCAAGTTTCCCCTATAAAATCTAGCACTAAACCTTCATCAGAAAAGGTGACAGGTTCATCAAAATTTAATTTGAAGATAAATGGTACTGCAATAATGAAATTGGATTGTGTGTCACTATCTACAGAGTTGCATTTAAAAAAATCAAACAAGCTTAGAAAAGTGTAAGTCTTATATTAATTCAATTGCGTTTCAAATTATAGTTTTCTGCCTTTTGTATTTATATTTAGATGCTTACTTATTAATGTTCACATTGTCCTTCCTTTGTTGTTCTTATCATTTTCTCTTATGTTACAGGTATGATGTTGCAAAAGAAGTAAAATTCAGAACTATGTCAAATGATTCTGACATTGCTACCCCTTCTACATCTATGAAACATCTTATAGCAACTGCTCAAGCTAAGCAAGAACAAGTATGTTCTGCATCTTTGCCACATTCCGTTTCAATTGAAGAAACTGAGAATCCTATTTTGTTTATTTCCAGTCCTTCACCAATTTGAGGGAGTAGTTCATATCACAGTTCACCACTCCAAGTTCAGTTAGATGGTGAGTTATCTGAGGATAAAAAGGATGCCATTTCCTATACAGAATCAAGAAGTCCCATAGTTAATGTGCAGCAGTGGGGTTTTCCAAATACGATGGATCTGCAATCAAGTGAAGAAGGTAAAATAAGATCATAGAGAAAATCGGTTGGAAGGACACTTAGTGGGGATACAGAAGTAGCAATTTCCCGGGATACTTTTGAAGGAATGCTAGAGACGTTGTCAAGGATGAAGAAAATTATTGGCAGAGCATCGCGTCATGCTATTGAATGTGAAAAATATAGCCTTGTTGGTGAGGTAAGCTTGATATTTGTTATTTTCTAGTATGGTAAACAAGCAACTCATTTTATTTTTGATTACTGTGGTTTTTTTACTTTTGGAAAATTAATGATGAAAATTGTCAAGGATTAGAGTGAAGAATGAATATCTTGCATGTAGATCATTTTTTCTTTCATAGTGACTTATGAGAATCCTATATATTGGGTATTTTTCCTTGCATTAACTTATTTGTCAATGTCTTTTTAGTTAGAAATTGAAACCTTTTACATATGGATGTGGATACTATAGCACAAGACCAAACTGGTGTCTTCAACAAGATGCACAGTATCCCCTTCCATTCTCTACTACCCAATGGTCTCTGGTTGGCCATGGGATTTACCTATCCTCCATGGAATTGATTGTCTTGGATTGACTGGGCATATCAAAATATAGAAAGGCTCCAGGATTACACTCACATTCTAATATATATAATGTGTTTTTTTCAAACCACTCTACAATATTAGGATGTAGGTGAAACTATGCGACCTATTCCGCATGATGACTTGCATTGATTTAGAGGCCAAACTAGAATTCCTCTGGATGATAGATCTCATTTTCCTCTTGCTCAAATTCTGTCCTTTTTTGTTGAAATATATTTTGAACCTTCTGTTCTTTTTGTTTTGATATTTTTAATTGGTTGGGTTATATGCTTGAGTTAGATTATGTTTTTAGCTTGATTATTGGGATGGTTTGGTTAAATTGGGCTAGTAGCTTGCTAAGGGCCTGTTTTTATTTTGGTAATAATGAAGATGGCACTAGGGATTTTCATCCGTCTTCTGTATGCTGGTGCTGCTGATATAATTTCGAGACATACCCTCACATTTGCAAATATCTGGACTATTAGGAATGCATAAAACTTAGTTTATCCTGATTTTGCCCTAAATTTGTTTACTGAGAGAAGCTAGGTGCATTCTACTTCAACCCTGAAGAGATTGTAACGTTAGCTGACGCTTGGGAGTTTTAGAGGGTTCATTGCAGATCATGGTTGATGGTTTTTATGAAATAAAGTGAAAGCTTCATTCAATTTTTTGCTAAGAGGAGTATCAGAGAATTTACAGGGAAAGGAAAGAAGGGGCCGAGGTCATGGCGACCAAGAAGGAACCCTTGCCCCATTATACGAATCAAAACCCTACCGTACGGTGTTGAAGACTTAGGATAAGAGGGACGGATTTAGAAGTAATCTGTTTGGATTTGAGATCTGAGAGATGTTATGTCCCCTAATAAAACTTATAACAAAAATTATAACACGTAGGTATCTCCCCAGCTAATAAATACCCCATAAATTGCTGCAAAGATGGGAAAGGCAACAGGGTAAAGGCAAGGAAAAGCATGAGCAAAAAAAGATATAAATAGACAGAAGTTAAACTTAGCCTGATAAATACCCCATAAATTGCTGCAAAGATGAGAAAGGAAACAGGGTAAAGGAAAGGAAAAGCACCAATGAAAATAGATATAAATACAGAGTAGTTAAACTTAGAGGCAATTAATTGACAAGGTGGGCTGGAGATCATGTAGACAAAGGCAAACTTAAGACATGAGGAGATTCGTCAATCAAGATGACAAGTCAAATATATGGTAGGTTCAATTTTAATCATCTATTATGGGGTCCGGCAAACTCCTGGGAAGAGCTGAGTTGTATCTTTCCTTATAGAGCAATAGCTAACTTCACCTAGTTCCATAAATTGACCAAGTTTAGTCATAATCGGAGGAAGGAGCATAGACAGTTCACTTGTTGATCTAGTAGAAGCAAAAGAGGCTGAGATGTGTTAAAATAACATTCCCTAGAAAAGAGAGGATGGGTGAGGTGGGTCAAGGTGCATGTCGAGAGCGAGCACTATTACATTGATAATGTGCCAGGATTATAATGGGTTTATAAGAAGATGCTTGGAGACGCATGTAAGAAGAGTAAATGGAGTTGGAATTCAGGTAATTCTAAACTTTGTGAAGATATTGGTGTCAGTGGATAGAAATTGAAAATGTCAAATATTGGTATTGAGCTTCACGTTGATTCTCCACTGCCTCCAGAATGGAGACAATGTTTAGACCTTTAGGTTTGTTTTCTTCTATGTTTTTCTTGATTACCTATTGTGTTTTTTTTATTCATGTTTTTGTTGTTGTTTTTGTGGATGTGGTGGAGATGAAATGGATCGAATCTCCTTGGAAGCATGAAGCACGAGTTGTCCAGGGGAACTTGGGAAATTCAATGTGAAAAATAAAACCAACAATTATCAAGGAAAAGGAAGAAGGAAATGAGATATTTTAATGTTGCCAGTCATGTGTTTGCTTTCTTTCATTTCACCTTTGGGGGTAATTGATCATTGCACGGTGTTGTTGTTGCTCATTGCAGTCCTCAAAGGATGCGGGGATAGCATGTTTGTTGTTCTTGTTCCTCCTATTATTGAGGATGCAAGGAAAGTGTTTGACAATATGCCTGAATGGAATGTGGTTTTGTGAAGCGATATGATTGTAGGTTATGTTCTGAATGGAAAAGATGAAGATGCACTAGTGTCATATTTTGGGAGAGGTGGTTTAGACACCAACATAATCAGAAATGAGACACATGATAAATAAATCAATGGGATAGTTTTGAATTCATATTATAGCTTGGTTTTTAACATTATATACAAATGTGCATTCAAGCCAATCAGAAAATTCATAAAAGGAAAAGGAAATCTCTTCTCAGCACCCCCAGTTTATTTTCCATGGTTTTTATGCTTTCCCATTTATCTTAAATGGTCATTCTTCCTAAATAAAAAAAGCTAATGAGCTGGGATTATTTTCTTTGGTATTTCATTGGATAGATTTAGTGCTCTTGCACTCCTAGATAACTTTTTCTGTTGTTTTAAGAATTAAGGGAGGAAGAATGGCTTCTGCAGAGTTTATTCATTCAGGTTAAGTACCGAAATTACAAACTTTTAACTAAATCATTCAAGAAGATGTTGAAATGTTGGTGAATTATCCTCTTGCATACTTGACTGTGGTGAAACTGGGCAGAAGAAACAAGAACACAGAATGCCATATTCTTATCCGTATCCCCTCTTCCAAGATTTTCACGAAAACCCAAATGCATTTTATCTCTCTCTCTCTATATCCTCTTTAAATGGGCCACAATTCCATACATTTGTATTAAGTGGTGCATTCCGTTGAAACCATTGATTGGTTAGTGACCATTATACCACAGTGGTTGTGGCATTTTTGTATTTCCTTGGATGATTTAGATCATGTTGGTGGTTATATTTTTTAGTGTGTTTGGGTGGAAAAGTGTACAGTAAAATATTTCTCTCCCTGTATTTATGAAATTGATATTAAATTTATAGCTGGGTGATATCATTTATGTCTTGCATGTAAGTATGGACATTCTTCTTAAATAAAAAAGCTAATGAGCCAGAATTTCTTTGGTATTTCATTGATAGATTTAGTGCTCTTTCACTCCTACCTAACGTTTTCTATTGTTTTAAGAATGAAGGGAGGAAGAATGCCTTCTGCAGACAAAAAAAAAGTAATTTGGGGCAGCAACACACATAAAACCCCCAAGAAGAAGGATACTGCAGATGAAGTGAAGAGAACAGGAAAGGTAAAGAAGAACAATGCAGATACGACTACTAATGAAGTGAATCAGAACACAGGAAACAAGAAGAAATGCAAGGTAACAACTACTGCTTATGAAGACAACCTTGTTTTATCAAAGCAAGCAGATGGCTCAAAATTTGTTTATGTTCATGGTTCAGATTCATCTGATGACAGTTGCAACTTATCATTTTGATAATGACTTGGATAACATTTCTGGTGATGAGTCTGACAAGACCTCCCAAAGTGATGATCAGGTTTGGGTTCTCATATGCTGTCTTTATTTTCATTTAAAGAAACAATGATAAATTCCTGCTTTTTCACTACTATAACGTCTATATCTTTTTATCCTACTTTTTGTTTGATTGATATATGTCTAGGACTGATTTTTGACAAGAGAATCACACTGGTTCACAACCAGTCTTCCTTCACAACTAGTCTACCTTCACAAAAAGTTATTACCATGAATCTAGATAGTGCATTGTGTTCATTGAATATGGAAACTAACGAAGACCCATTTATAATATAATTTGATATGCATGCAAAGCTCAAGGATGCATATTTGGAGTTCACATAAATGGTTGACATATAAGACATCACATAAATGGTTAACATATAAGACATTATAACTTGAGATATGCAGCCTCAAGGTACTTATCAGACCCAGGTTTAGATGGGTTTGTAGTCTTATCAAGTTGTTAAGATTTTGGTTATGCAATGGCTGAGAAATGGATCATTATAATTTTGTATATGAATTTGGGTGACAATTTGTTGAGTAAATTTGTTTGTATGAAATCAAATCTCTTGCCAGCAGATTGTTCACTAGTAATTACGCCAAGGTTGTAATGTAATGGCTTTACCACAACATAAAATTCAACAATTCATTAGGAACAATCATCAAAATGAAAAAATTAGACATTTACCATATGTATATATTGCACAGGGATTATGGGCATACAGAGTATAGACATGCAATAATGATTGTATCATTTAAGATGTACTAGTGATTGTTATCAATTCCAGATAATTAATCAAGGTTTTTCTATCATGACAATTAGATGAGAGATCATTTTCATGTAATTAGGATCAAATTTAGCTTTTATCTTTTACCTTTGTTACATGTATATAATGAATAAGATTAATGAAAAAGATAAAAGCATACACGAATGCTCTCTTCATTAATCAAAACAGACTACTATTTCCTTCAATCAAATGACTAAATTTTTTGACCCTCAATAATACTCAGGTTTGATTGATGGTTATAGATTACCAAGGCAAAAAAGAGTTCTCTAAGTTTGATCTACAGTAAGTATACAACAAAATAGAGTGATCTCTAATATTTTATGAGGCATTCCAAAATAACATGGACCTGTAACTTAAGGACTTGAAGTTGATGATCACTTTTATAAATTGTAAAGCTGAGTGTAGGGTTCCCAAAAGGTTGAGGTCGAAATACAATATTTTGACCACTATTTCATATATCAATTTTGATATTTAAGCTTGGCTGACAATCCTATTAGATTACAGATCTGGACCACTAAATAAAACTTTAATATGAGTGAAAAAAACATTTTTAAAACATTTCCTTGATCATGATCCAATAAATCCTAAAGGGTACTATCCCTATAAAAATGCTAGAAGAAGGAGAAAAAATGAAAGCGTTGGGGCTTTAGAAGCCTTCTTCAACATAAACCAAAATTTACCAATATGTTAAACCCTCAAATAGAAACTAGGCCAATCTTTGAGCCTAAGTTAGAAGTAGGGATGAATGGCCTTAGTGATGCCAACATATATTCTTTGTAATGTGCACAAATAAGAGGAAAGTCTGAAATTGTTGAACCTTATTTATTGTTTACAAGTGTAATCAATCATAAAACAAGTTACAAACCTCCCTAGTTAATCATACTCTTCATACAAAATCTGAGTTGTTTGTAATAATTTAACATTTTGTTTGATTTGCTGCCAAAATCTAAGTTGTTTCTTTGCTTGGATGGCTGTTCCCTCAAGAAAAAGGTGTCATTTCAGACCCAAGATTAAGAGCACTTGTTAATTAGGGTTGTTTAAATACGTAAACATGACTAGATTTGTCCTACTTGTGCCCATAATTTATTAGAATCAATCTGTCCTTGGATATAAACCTCATTGTTGCAAATGTACCCAGAGGGAGTCTCATAGATGCTATATCTCATGCTTTATAACATTGTATTAGAGCGAGTGTGGATTTTTCTTTCTCTATCCAAAGCTCTTTAAGTTTTTTAAGATTTGAAATTATAGTTCTCAACATCCTATTTCTTGTACAACAACTGATTTTTAGGGGGTTTTACCCTTATCTTCATTAGCACATCTCGTAGGATTTTGACCCCTTTATAAGGGTAGGTCTACAGGATGCCAAAAATGTAAGAAGACTTGAGCAGCAAAAATCAGCAGTCATGTTGTAAGTGCATTTGAAAATAATGTCGTAGACAGGGGTATTTACAAGCCTAGATTCTTCCATTAATAATTAAGCTAAACCTCTCCCAAGTGGGATGGCTTCTCCAAAAGCATGCACAAGTGCACCAGCAACCTGAAATGATGGAGTGCTCCTCTAAATTTGACAAGAAATGGGGTCAAGTGATGGAAATTTGATAAGAAATGGGGTTAGGGTCTATGCTACGCTAGTGCTCATATTCAGTGCTTGAAATGCACCGTCTAGATTCAATGTATAGTTAAACACATTGGTATATATAGAAAGAGTTGATGGATTACCCCACCCCACCTCACTGGGGCTGTAGAATGCGCCTTGCAACTCTCACTCCATTTAGCTTTAGTCTAATTTAATTGAAATTTGAGGAAATTTAGACTCCAAACCAAGGCTAAGATAAGGGAAGAGAGCCACATGTGTGAGGAATAGAGGGTATGACTCACACGTGTGGGATTTAGGAGGGATTTTTTGAAGTCTAGAGGAGGGATTTGGGATATTTAAGGGTGTATATGGGTATAGGAAGATCCAAGGGTTAGGATAGACACAAAAGGAAGGGGGGTGCTAGCCTGGAAGGCTAGCATAGGTGGATGCATGAGATTTTCATAAAAACATGTTGAGGGTCTCACGTTAGAAGGGATAATTTTGAGTTGTAAAGTTAATGGAAAATTAGAATATTAAACCCAAATATGGACTTACAGAAGCCATGTCCTTCCCCAAATTGGAAGACAAGGGCTATTCGAGAGTTAAAAGTGCCTAGATCTGCACATTATTGCTCAGACCTGCTTGTTTGAGTACAAAATAGGCCCAGAACTACTATTACTTTTTGTCAGAATCATGAGTGATGATGTTTCACTACTATCTATGACCTCCAAAACCGCCCATATTGGAAGATTATTGTTGTTTGACTGCTGGAATTGGCATAAATCATCACTTTGATGCTTAGAACGGTTTGAGGTTTTCTCTTTACCATTGTTTTGAGGCTAAAAGATGCCCAAAATTGAAGATCAGCCATCTTACTACTCTTTTAAGGCTGCTACAAGTTTGATGAGGGATGTTATAGGTGATTGTTTTATGACTGCCTTGTAGCATAAAGTGCCCAGAAATCCTCAAGGCTGCTACATTTCCCAGACTTCAAAACACCTTTTGTTCATCACCTTTCCCTAGATGGTATATGAATTTTGACTATTGTTGTGCTATATTTATCATCTACTAGGGCTACAACATGCCCATAATGGCTACTCCTAAATGGAATGACTTATTAGCCCACCAACAACGGCTGGGACATCATCAAACTATCATAAAAAATGGTGTCACCCTTCTTACCATCCAAATGCATAGGACAACCAAAGTAGGGGGTAACAGGGTCTACAACTAACTTCGATGAAGTATTCTTGTCAACCCAAGCGTAATCAAATTGTGTGTTCAACCTCAAACTTGTATATCACATGGTCCCCTGCTCTTAGGACTAAGTGCTCCCCTACAAGTTCCTAGCAGTCCTCCAAGGTAGGTATGTCTCCTAATTAAGCAACTGAATATTCATTGTGTGCATCCAATGGGTTAATCATCATGCCAATTAGGGTAAAAACCTTTTAGGTAAGGGTTCTATGGTATCACTCTACCTTGGGTCAAGCATCCACCCAAAATGAGCCATCTAGATGTCCATGAACCATTGCCAAGGGACTAGGAACCTAGTGCTCTCCTAGCTAGGTGGAAACACTTTTGGAGTAACCCAAAAACCTCACACCCAAATGTTGTTTCTTATCTAACAGGTAACCTAAGTTTGATAGATCACCTTCCCCATGATAATGTGCTCGTAGTGTTTTTCCACTTTACCTACCAAGAAAAAAATAAAATTTCTGTTCTTTCTTCTTGTTCACAATGGAACCTACTTATGCAACTCACATGAAACATGCATTAATAAATGGGTGATGACTGTTTGTCCACTAAGTTTTTTCCTGAGCTCAATGGTGTTCTAGCTGACAACAAACTTAATCAACCTCTGTCGAGGGAATGGCATTCTCTCTATATTTTTAGAAGTTTCTGCTGCAATGATGACTCCCTTTGATTGATGTGACAATTGAAATGATTTATTTATTGCAGATGTTTCTTTGCTAGTGCAATAGCATTGATTCCCACTTTTACAGGATTTATCTTTGCAAGGTAGTAACTAGTGAGTTTTGAGCAAAGTTTCAAATTGACATGCCATCTTGGTGAGCTGATTCAAGTCATAAGTGATCACTGTGTCTGACTGGGTCTTGTTTAACTATCTTGAAAATACAACTCCTGCACCCACAAACCCTAATTTGGGAATTTGGGACTCCTGAACCCTCATTAATTCCATACCCATCATAACGTAGCTTTTCAATATATTCCTATGCTTCACTTTACATAGAATATGTGTCTTTTCATTTTTAATAATTAGTTCGCTCAATGTTGAGGGTCCAGTTGCATTTCAAGGTTAATTTTGTTGATTTCTCTCTAGATTTTTTAGACTTTTCCAATTGCTAAACTATTACTTTTTGTTCTTAGCTTGTAACGGAAGCATTTACTATTTTTGTGTGGTATTATTCAGAGTGATATTTTTATTTGCTTATTATTATTTGATTTTCAAATACATTCCATCAAAACATTTATTTTCAGACATCAATGTAGAGAAAATGATTCTAATGTATAAGATAAGTGAAAATGTGTTCCTTGGCCCAAACCCCTTGGAAAAAATTTCATGTAGATTTGAGAGTTTTCCGTTTTTCTGATGGCCATAATTTTAAATCATGCTAATTTTTATTCTCTTAAGAAATAGAGAATGCTCATTAATGATGTTGAAGGAGGCACTCATTTTTTTGCTTGAATCATTCTCTCTTAACTTGAACTTTCACTTTGCAGGATGGAATGTAGCTTGAAGACCTTAATCCATGGCTCCTACCATTGCTGGCTGACATATGTACCTTTATTCCTGGTTCAAATCATGATTTCAAGTCTTCTCTTTTCCGTGCAGTGATCTCGTCTCCTGTGGTACAACTTTGATTTGTACTATTGTTTTTTATTTGACACGAGTAGAAGTTACCTTTGTTTGTTGAGACATCACATAAGTCACTCTTCCTTCTTAATGGAATGTTTAGGATGGTTGCAAAAGTGTAACATTTAACATCACAAAGATGGTAACTTCATTCTAAAAAATCTAAAATAAGGTAGAATAGAAATTGCTAATAAATTGTTTGCTAGAAGAATTCCAAACAGAAACAAAATTAGAACATATTTTTTTTAGTTAAAACATACATTTCATGATAGTTTGAAAATTTTCAAATTTGATGACTAAAATTATCTATGCTTAAGACAAGACATGCAAGGAAGTCATAGTTATGCACATTATTGCTCAGACTTGCCTGGTTGAGTACAAAATAGGCCTAGAACTGCTGTTACTGCTGCTCAGAATCATGAGTGATGATGTTTCACTGCTATCTATAATGTCCAAAACTGCCCAGATTGGAATATTGTTGTTGTTTGACTGCTGGAATTGGCATACATCATCACTTTGATGCTCAGAACGGTCCCAAATTTTCTCTTTACCATTGTTTTGAGGCTAAAAGAAGCTCGGAATTGAAGATCAACCATCTTACTACTGTTTTAAGGTTGCTATAGGTCTGATGAGGGATGTTGTAGGTGACTGTTTTATGACTGCCTTGTGGCATAAAGTGCCCAGAAATTCGCGGGGTTGCTACATTGCCCAGACTCCAAAACACCTTTTGTTCATCACCTTTCCCTGGATGGTATATGACTTTTGATTGTTGTTGTGCTATATTAATAATCTACTAGGACTACAACATGCCCAGAATGGCTCCTCCTAAATGGAATGACTTATTAACCCACCAATAGCAGCTGGGACATCATCAAACTATAATAAAAAATGATGTCACCCTTCTTACCATCCAAATGCATAGGACAACCAAATGGGGGATAACAGGGTCTACAACTAACTTCGATCAAGTATGCTTTTCAACCCAAGCATCCTCAAGTCGTGTGTTCAACCTCAAAGTTGTATATCACATTGTCACATGGTCCTCATATCTGGGCAGTTTTTGGGCCCTATGTACCATGTACCTCATATTTGGGCAGTTTTTGGGCCCTATTCATATTCAATTCAATGATCATAGACAATGGAACCTTTAGTTAAGAAAATAGTTCTGTGAGAATACTACTTTGAATTGAAGTCTTCAGGGAAGAACTTTGCTGTCAATATTGTTTCCTATGACTGATTATGCCAATTCTCTCCTTTCTCAGTTGTTTCTTGAAAATCCTGCATATACCAAATTCAGTTGCTAGTCTCCTGTTTGTTTGATGTTTATTTAGTGCTATCATAAATCAGATAAATTATCTTTCTCACAGCAAAATGATTTTATTTATTTATAAGATTCTCAAATGTCCAAAGACTAACATTTCAAATATGAAAATGCAACTCCCTTTCCCGTGGGCACATGTTTGGCATCTCCTGTATTAGAGAGTGGCTTTAATGACACAAGAACAATATTGGAAAGGTAAGAATATGCAAGCTCACAAATTGTTGTTTTCCATGGTGTCATGTTAAATGAACTGGTAAGACTATAAAGTTCATGGAAAAGATTAAATATATATTTATCTTTTTTGTTGAAACAAATCTTCGAGATTATAATTTTGTATTTATGTAAATAATGTTAGGGTCCACAATGCAATAACAAGGCTAAGCTGGGTGACATAAAAATTCTTTATGTGCCAGTTATAGCTGTAACTGGATAACAATAGTGACATATCAATTCTCTTTGTTGCAATACCCATAGTTTTCATCATCCTTAGAACTTCATTCTGCATATTTGAATGAGTAGGTGATAGATTTACCATCGATGAAGAATTATAAGACAATTGCAAACTGATATTGTTAGTCCTTAATAAAGTACCCACTAGATTAGTTTGACCAGCTTCCATGATTGGATAGGACTAATCCATAATTGCAAAATTCATCCAAAGAGATTTTTTTGAAGGTATTAAAAGGCCACTTTTTCTCCATTTTCTCCAATTAGAAGTGACAGTTTGTTTAGAAAATTGTTAGTAGCATAGTGTTAGAAATTTAAAATGGCTAAAGTAGAACTGTACAGCTAGGTAATAAAAAAAGTAGATAGTATTCTAGGAGTGCGCAACAAATATTCAATTCTCACAAGGCTTTCAAAACAGAGATTAAATTTTCAAAGTAAACTAGAGAGCTCCTACTAGTATATATGTAATAGAAGTACCTAATACAAAAAGGATTTTACATATCATGCTTTAGTGAAAAATATGCTGGCTATAGGCTCTTCTAGGTTTTGCGTGGACAACCTGTATCCTTGGGTTCTCAAGCTCGATATCTTCAAACTGTTGTGAAACAGTTTCATTTTATTTGGTATAAATATGTTGTAGTGGAACCCAAAGTATGCCTATGATTTGATGATGTAGTCTAAGTGCATTTGATGAGCTTTTTCCGTCCTGGATTTAAGGTTCAAGCACTTAGAATCCAAGTCTTGTATTTTCCTCCTTTGCTGTATGACTATATCTAGGATTTCCATGTTCTGCGAGATGATGACATGCTCCTTTCTTTGTATAGTATTTTTCAGAGAAAGCATGGGAATCATGTTTTCATTGATGTAGTCCTGTCTCTGAAGGATTTTCTTGATATCGAGGATGTCCTGCTGAGTTCCCATGAAAATCTGGGAAACCCATGGCTTGGAATGCCCAAGAAGACTCAATTCGAAATAGGGCATAACCCAATCTCCATTCAGTATGGTGAGATACGTAGAAGCAGAGTCACCAGATTTTCGCCATAGAATGTCCTTTAATCCACTATTGTCTAGGGTTCTAAGCACATGACCAAAATTGTAGATATACCACAGTTGCTTGAGGTGGGTCAACTGAAGGCCATAATTACCATTGAAATAACACCATCCAACTGTAATAACTAGAGTATCACTGTATGTAACGTAACATATAACAAAAATGCGCACCCTCCGTGTACAACCTTGGTATCAGAAAATTGCCTCCTGGTGATGTCAAACTCACTCCAAAGACAGTTCAAAGGCTCAAATGCCAGACACAACCACAAAGGAATGATGCCAAGGGTAGAATTTACACCAGACAAAGAATGGCTAGTACTAAGCCCCGAACCAAGGCGATAATACCACCTTCCTAAAAAATAGCATAGAACACTAAAACACACAAAATGTGTAACCTTGAACATAGAGATATGCCTCCTGATGATGACAGGTTCAAACCAAATTCTAAGATGATAGTCCCATGACTCAAATGGAATACACAACAACATAATACACCCATAATTTTGAGGACTGTTCCCCAACATACCTCTAGTTTATAACGTCTCTTGAATTCTCAAAAATCCACCATTCCCATTTGAAATTCAACTGAAGACTTCACCAATGAGAACCTAACTTTGCAAAACTAGTGTTGGCCTGCTCCAGTCGAGGTCAAAACACGGTTCTCATTTTCCCACCTTTGATAACAAATATGGGAAGAGAGCATTCAAAACTGAATATTAGAGTTGGGAATGGCATGTGTGGTGCCATCGCACACTGATCTGGACTATAAATGCACTATTAACTTGAGGCCCTAATCTTACAGAGGAAATCCTTCTTGATGTTGCAGTAGTCTAGAAATAGAAGTTTGACTTATGAACAAGTCACTTTCAAGGGCAGATCCTATTTTGAGATTGGTCACCTAGCCACTTCTTGTCATAAGCAAGTTTTTGAAGCTGCCCTTCAAATAAACTGATCAAGAATAAGAAGAAATGTAAGCCCGCCTAGTGGAAACACCCAGTATTACATCATCATATAATTGGCTCAAAGCCCTTAGATAAAGAGAATGGAATGGTGTAGGAATATTCCCCAACAAAGGATAATCCAAGTCAGACTTAAAGAGGTTCAGCCTCTGCAAGTTAAAGATAATCCAGTTAACTAGTTAAAGGATGATAAAAGTCTCAATGGCAAGTTAAAGAAAGTAACTAAAGGTCAGCACTAATAAAGAAAAAATCCCAGTGCTTCACTTTAGAATATTTTCCAATGTGGGTTCCATCATCTTCTTTTGGTACAATGGTCCCAACCTCTTCATTAAAAATAAATTCAATGGGCAGAAACAAAAGGATAACTCTTATGTCAATCTTCTGGATTTTCACTCTGTAATGCCTAAGAAACAATAACTTTCAGCAGTGAGATGACTCTGGGACAACAAAAGAGTCGAGATCAGGAAAGTCATATTAAGTTTTTCAGTAGGAACACTTGGTATTGCCCTGCTATAAGTTTTCTTTACCCATCAAGGCTGTCTGGGCCATTGTTTTCATATGTTAGGTGGAAACCAAGTTTGAATGTAAGCAGTCCAAATGAGAATTTTGCATAATTTAGATAACTACTAAGCTTAACAAAGTGTAACTCCAGAAACTCTTACATAATTTTATTTCTTGGGGTAGTGAATGAGCAAAACAGATCTAAGAAGAATGTATTTCAATTTGTTCAAGCAAGTATTTAGGTCCGTTGTTTCCAGTGATTTTTTTTAATTAGTTCATACATTTTTTTACTTTATGCAGACATTACAGTTAGTTTTGAGATGTGAAGGTTTCTTAAGAGACATTTATAGAAAATGTTGTGAAAGCTTTTATTGCTTTATCAATCAGAATCCATTCACATTTTTTATTTTGGCAGCCTTGTTGTGGATCCATTCACACTATGCTCTGTATCATTATTCAAGGTTGAAGCCTTTGTATCAGTATTTGCTAATGATTAGTGGCCTGTGCAAAGTTTTGGTGCATGTATTTTGTAATTTGTATGTGTGTATATTCTTACAAGGATCAAATTTATTTGTAGGAGCTACATGATCACAAAAAGAGACAAGTTTTCATAGAAACTGGCAAAGATAACAGCAACTATCTGTTGGATTATTTAAGGTCCTTGGAACCAGATATGGTAAGATTCTGGCTGGGGAAGTAGTACCAAGTATGTGCATTGGATTTTGTGTCTTTTTAATGAGGACTCATTTTGATTTCATATTGATGCATTGGAATTTGTTTGTGATGATCTTCATCCCATTAGGTGACTCAATTATCACATCCTTCATCAGTAGAGGTTGAAGTAGTCAGTTAGCAACTTGTGCAGAATGTAATTGAAGATATTTTTCCCAGATGATATATCTTTGAACATAAAATTTGGAGAGACAGATAACATCACAAAGGATGGAAATTTGGGTGAGATGGAGAGTAGTTGGTCCCCTTTTCAAATAGTAGTGCCTGCCTCTCGTGACTACCTTGCGAGATTGATTTTCTAGTGTGTATTCTCTATTGACATATGTAGATACACCAAATTCAGTTGCTAGTCTCCTGTTTATTTGATGTTTCTTTAGTCGTCTATATCATGCTATCAAAAATTAGATAAATTATCTTTCTTACAGCAAAATATTTTTATTTATTTATACGATTCTCAAATGTCTAAAGACTAACATTTGAAATATGAAAATGCAGCTCCGTTTCCTATGGGCACATGTTTGGCATCTCCTGTATTAGAGAGTGGCTTCAATGATACAAGAACAATATTGGAAAGGTAAGAATATGCAAGCTCACAAATTCTTGTTTTCCATGGTGTCATGTTAAATGAACTGGTAAGACTATAAAGTTCATGAAAAAGATTAAAAATATATTTATCGTTTTTGTTGAAACAAATCTTTGAGATTATAATTTTGTATTTATGTAAATAATGTGTAGTGTCCACAATGCAATAACAAGGCTATGTTGGGTGACATAAAAATTCTTTATGTGCCAGTTATAGCTGTAGCTGGTCAACAATAGTGACAGATCTGTTGTCTTTGTTGCAATACCCACAGTTTTCGTCATCCTTAGAGATTCATTCTTCATATTTGAATGAGTAGGTGATAGATTTACCATTGATGAAGAATTATAAAACAATTGCAAACTGATATTATTAGTCCTTAATCAAGTGCCCACTAGATCAGTTTGACCAAATTCCATGATTGGATAGGACTAATCCATGATTGCAAAATTCATCCAAAGAGAATTTTTTGAAGGTATTAAAAGGCCACTTTTTTCTCCATTTTCTCCAATTAGAAGTGACATTTTGTTCAGAAAGTTGTTAGTAGCATAGTGTTAGAAATTTAAAATGGCTAAAGCAGAATTGTATAGCTAGGTAATAAAAAACATAGATAGTATTCTAGGAGTGAGCACCAAATCTTCAATTCTCATAAGGCTTTTAAAACAAAGATTAAAATTTCAAAGTAAACTAGAGAGCTCCTACTGGTATATATCTAATAGAAGTACCTAATACAAAAAGGATTTTACATATCATGCTTTAGTGAAAAATATCCTGGCTATAGGCTCTTCTATCTTATGCGTGGACAACCTGTATCCTTGGGTTCTCAAGCTCGATATCTTCAAACTATTGTGAAACCGTTTCATCATCTTTGGTATAAATATGTTGTAGTGGAACCCCAAGTCTTCCTATGATTTGATGACGTAGTATACGTGCATTTGAAGAGATTTTTCAGTCCTGGATTTAAGGTTCAAGCATTCAGACTCCAAGGCTTGTATTTTCCTCCTTTGCTACATGACTATATCTTGGATTTCAAAGTTCTACGAGATGATGACATGCTCCTTGCTTTGTATAGTATTTTTCAGAGGAACCATGGTAAAACTGTTTTCATTGATGTAGTGCTGTCTCTGAAGGATTTTCTTGATATCAAGGATGTCCTGCTGAGTTCCCATGAAAAAATGGGAAACCCATGGCTTGGAATGCCCAATAAGACTCAATTCGAAATAGGGGAGAACCCAGTCTCCATTCAGTCTAGTGAGATATGCAGTAGTAGAGTCACCAGATTTCCGCCATAGACTGTCCTTTAATCCACTATTTTCTAGGGTTCTGAGCACATGACCACAATTGCAGATATACCACAATTTCTTGAGGTGGGTCAATTGAAGGCCAAAATTACCATTGAAATACCACCATCCAACTGTAATAACTAGAGTATGACTGTATGTAACGTAATGTATAACAAAAATGCGCACCCTGGGTGTACGACCTTGGTATCTTAAAATTGCCTCTTGGTGATGTCAAACTCACTCCAAAGATAGTTCAAACGCTCAAATATAGGACATAGCCATAAAGGAATGATACCAAGGGTAGAATTTACACCAAACAAATAATGGCTAGTACTAATCCCCGAACCAAGGAGATAATACCACTGTCCTAAATAATAACATAGAACACTAATACACACAAAATGTGCCACCTTGAACATAGAGATATGCCTCTTGATGATGACAGGTTCAGACCAACTTCTAAAATGACAGTCCCAGGACTCAAATGGAATACACAACAACATAATACACCGAAAATTTTGAGGACTGTTCCCCAATAGACCTCCAGTTTATAACGTCTCCTGAATTCTCAAAAAACCACCATTCCCATTTGAAATTCAACTGAATACTTCATCGATGAGCACTTGCCTCTACAAAACCAGTGTTGCTATCATTGAGAGTGTTGTCCTACTCCAGTTGATGTCAGAACACGATTCTCATTTTCCCACCTTTGATAACAAATATGGGCAGAGAGCATTCAAAAATGAGTATTAGAGTTGGGAATGGCATGTGTGTTGCCATCCCACACTCATCTGGAGTATAAATGCACTATTAACTTGAGGCCCTAATATTATATAGGAAATACTTCTTGATGTTGGAGTAGTTTGGAAACAAAAGTTTGACTTATGAACAAGTCGCTTTCAAGGGTAGATACTGTTGTAAGATTGGTCACCTAGCCACTTCTTGTCATAAGCGAGTTTTTGAGGCCACCCTGCAAATAAAATGATCAAGAATAAGAAGAATTGTAAGCCTGCCTAGTGGAAACACCCAGTATTACATCATCATATAATTGGCTCAAAGCCCTTAGATAAAGAGAATGGAACAGTTTAGGCAGTTCAAATGGGGAATATGAACCTCATCATGATTTTCTCTATCCTTTGCTTCATCATAAATGTGCATTTCATGGTCAAGTAAATTCCTTCGTTTTGAAAGTTATAAATCTTGATAAGAATATGCCTTTATGGAACTGTGCATTATAAGAACACTATAGAATACCAGTCTCTCCAACCTTTTCGATAGGTTTAGTCAATCTCAAAAGGTTACTAGAATCTAAATTTTAGTGTAGTCTTCTTTTAGGTGACCATATATTCTAAGGAAAGTTCAGTTCTTATCAATGATTATTTCTCTTTGTGAACTATTGTCCAATAATCATGGAAGTTGCTTAAGATCCTGTACATCTCAACAAAGAGCTGATATATATATTTTTATACCTAATAGTTTGCAAGTTTTTCAAGTTTTCATGCTTAACCAGTTGTCCTACCTTTTAAATAACTGGTATCATCACCTAGAAGCCAAATATACAACCCTTTAAAGGTTTCTCTAAAGACGCAATGTTGTAGGAGCAGGTATTTCTCTTTATATTTGCAACATGACTCTTTAATTATTGAATTCACTATTAGGTGCCCTTATAGCCAAGGAATAATGATTCACAAAGCATAACTCCTCCATACAAAATGGTACCTTTGAAACAGTAAATGATTCAATGCTAAATACTTGCAATACTTGCAATTCCCCAATTCAAAATACTTGCAATTATTTGAATTCTAGGTCTAGAGATCATTTTTGCAAGACATTATGGTGCATAGGGAGTCAAGTCTCTAATTTTGCAAATGATAATCGTTGAGTCTCCATTAGCAATAAGTTTCTGAATCTGCCTGGCTCTTAGAATGTTTATCACTTAATTTAAAGCTAAAATAGGCTTCACAATAAGAGAAGAAACCTTTTGCAATTTGATCACAACCATAGACCTTCTTATTATGTCACCTTCTCAACGAAAAGGTGAATATACTTTGCATAATTTTAAGATTATTAATTATCAAAGCAACAGGTTGTGTTTTAATTTTGATAGACCATGATGAGGAACATCTGAAACACCTTGAATCTCATGGAATCTTAATATTGCAGTAGACAAGAGGGAAATTTTTGTTTCCGACTCTTTGTTTTTGATGTAGTGATGGCATTGGGCTTCGAAATCCTTTCAGGAAGGACTCTTCTTTGGACTATGAGAATGATAGTGATGAAGAATGGTAAGAGGTACTCATCACTAAATCTCTTTGGTAAGAGTATTTGTAGTATTTTTATTAGCTTTAGTTACAAGGAAAATTGTACATAGCTCTCAGGAATTAGTTTATCATAAATATTAGTTACTGGTAAGTTGTAATAGTAATAATTATGTAGTTTGTAGATTGATATCTATCATAAATTTGTTTGAATATCATCATTGTCAAGCAATAACAACTTCTTAAAGGGTTCTATCTCAATGGTAAACCACCTGCCTAATTATAGGCAGGAGGTTGGAGGTTCGATTCCTTTGTGCCCTATCATAAATTTGTGACTACAAAAAAGACTAAATTCGCATATATACGACTATTAGTAGCTAGTTTCCCGTATCTTAGTCGTATTTAGCTTAGTCATTAATATGTTAACATCTAGTAGTTTATTTAGTCGTATATTTGGTCATTAATGGTTACAATTAGTGACTAAATCAGCGACTAAATCAATGACTCACTCAGTGACTAAATCAATGACTAAATCTATGACTAAATCAATGACTAAATCATTAACTATCAATGACTAAAACAATGACTAAATCATTGACTATCAATGACTAAAGCATTGTCTATCAATCACTAAATCAATGACTACTAAGTCAAGCTATTAATGACTAGTGAAATACAACTAGCTATAAGATAGTGGTAATTTGCTACTATTAGTCACCGACTCAAAAATATTCATTTATAGCCTGATTTTAGTCATTTTTTAGTCATTAATTTCTCATTTTCTACTAGTGTTAGTTAGGATAAGCCTCCATGAGGACATTCATCTAGAAGGTTCTCAAAATATCTTATTTTTTTATATTTTGAGAGTGTTGACACTCCTTTCACATTATCATAAGGTGTCAAGGAGGGTTGACGCTTCTTGTCCAACTGCAATAAGTGATTTCGACGCTTCATGTTAGTGGTAAAAAGGATTCGAGAAAGTTTGACACTTTATGTCGGAGGACAAAGTGCACAAGAGATCCTAGGATTGAACAAAAAATCCTCCAAAAGATGTTTTTCCCAATGAACTTGAGGTGATTAAATAGAGTGACAGTTTTTAGGTCTAACAAAATCCCCCCTAAATCATGAAGCTAGAGGAATGTCATAGGTGAAATAATTTTCTTTATGTGATTTGGAATCAGAGACAAAAGAGTGGTGAGTGTGGACTTGGAACAGCAATAGATACTTGTAGTTATACTCTATTCAATCCAAAACATGGCTATCGATTAATCCACCATGTATCCATGTGCAATGGATAGGTCATGGATACCAATAATACACTGTAGATCCATGATACGCAATACTCAAATCGGGACATAGCTATTGAATATACATTACAGATCTATGTCATATTGACTCAAACTTGAGCTTAGCCACGAGACATACATTGTGGATCCATACAATGAATCAAAACACTCCATCTCAACTTGAGGAGAAGCCATTATTCAAGTGAATGCCTAAACGATATCTGCTTACATGAAGAAGATATATGCTTACATGAATATATCTTACATATCATATATTCTTACATGGAGAAGATAAAAATTAGATGTGGAATTAAGCTTTTTGATGGATTTTGATTATTTTCTTAAAAAAACCCACTTAGTATTTCATGCATCTTACTTGAATTTCCAGGATTTTAGGAAAATTAATACGTATGACATGTACTCTTTCCACTCTAAGAGTTGTGGAAACTGATTTTTGGCCCTTAAGTATTCTTGATCTTGAATTCTTTAGGGAAACCTCTATCTTCACATACTTCTTCCTTTGCAAAAGCTATGGTCTGATAAGAGATCAAAGCTCTCAATTTATTCCAAATTTTGGTCTTCATGTTGTAGGCGACATGAAGATATGTTTTCATACCATCATCCTTAAGGGTCTTAATTTCATTGTTAACATTTCCCCCCTAATGTGTGAGGTTCGAAGCTCTGCAGAGGGCTGAAATACATTATTTCATTTTGATACTTTTTGTATTGATACTCTTCAGTGATTAAGGTAGAATGGACAAGGATGGTTTATGAACGCAGGAGTTGAAGAAACACCTGCAAGTCAAACAAGGAAATTTCGCAAATATACAATATCTTCATGAGGTGGGTGTACCCATGCTCAATGGTAAATAAGCATGACCACAAAAAATACACAATGGATCCATGTCAAAAGAAAATTCTTAAAAAACATGTATATGCACATTTGATGGGTGCAAAATATCCAGGTCTTCATGGTATTTTAATCTTGCGCAACTTGCGCAGTGCATTGATGAGTGATACAACTGTATTTCCTAAGGTATTCAATAGAAACCAACAATAATATGATTTTCTATTATGCACATATATGAGATGATGTCGAGCAGAATAAAACATCATCTAGTTACCGGTCATTGATGTATACCGTTAACTGATGAGAGGAGACCCACCGTTAATGATGATGGACTCCAAAGTACTCAAGTACAAACTAACAAGTGTGAAAGTATTTTTTGATGTCAAACACTTGTAGAATAAAACAATTAGGGTTCATTGATGTATACCCACTGTCAACCTACCTCTAATGACTACAAGATACAAGGTACTCCAACACAGGAGCATCTAGTCAAAATTATTTGTTTGTTGAATATGCACTCAATCATGATTTTCTACTTCCATGTAAATTTCTAGAATATAGGATTAGTTGTCGATTCTTGTAATCAGTTTTATAGATAGAGATGGTTTGAATTTAATAAGGCCATATTCCCACAGATACCCTCAAATCTTGTAAGGGAGTGCTTAAGGATATGTTAGTTATAGATTTTGTTTCATAGGAATTCACAGCCCGTTGCTCTGGATCTCACATGTTTGATTTGGTTCTATTTAATTGTAATTGGTCTAAGTGCAAGTGTGTGCAAGAAGTGCGAAAGAGTGAGTGAGCGAGAGATAGTGCATGTAACAGTGGTTAATGAAATGAAGAACATAGTCTTAATACTCTCCATATATGTGACTATCTGATCTCTTCTTTTCAATAACCAGACGTATTCTTATTTTTTTGTGTGAATGAATCTTCAGTAATGTTTAAATGATTTCTAGAGGCAGAGATGTATAAAATTGCATAGAATATCACGATCATGATTCAATTGGATCGATCAATAAATTTTTCAGCATGCCTTTGCTTTTCTCTTTTTTCTTCCTTCTCTTTACTTTATATGCTTTTCTTATATAGCATTGGGGTTTGTACACCCAATCAACAATGATGAATGTGGGATTAATATTTTTGATGGATTTTGATTATTTTCTTCAGAAAAACCCCTTAGTATTTCAGGCATCTTACTTGAATTTATAGCATTTTAGGACAATTAACACGTATGACATGTACTCTTTCTACTCCAGGAGTTGTGGAAATTGAGTTTTGTCCCTTAAGTAGTCTTGATCTTGAATAATTTAGAGAAAAATTTGTCTTCACATACTTCTTCCTTTGCAGAAGCAGTGGTCTGATGAGATATCTAATCTCTCAATTTATTCCAAATTTTGGTCTTCATGTTGCGAGCGAAATGAAGATATGTTTTCATACCATCATCCTTAAGGGTGTTAATTTTATCGTTAACATATGCACCCTAATGTGTGAGGTCCGAAGCTATGCCGAGGGCCGAAATACATTATTTTATTCTTATACTTTTTGTATTGATACTCTTCATTGATCATGGAAGAATGGACAAGGGTGGTTTCTGAACCCTGCAGTTGTAGAAATACTTGCAAGTCAAACAAGAAATTTCACAATATACAATATCTTCTTAGGCAGGTATACCCATGCTCAAAAATAAACAAGCATGGAAACAAACAATACAAAATGGATTAATATCAAAATCAAATTCTTCAAAAATGTATATATATGCAGTTTTGATGAGTGCAAAATATCTAGGTCTTCCTAATATTTTGACATGGTATTTTAATCTTGCGCAACTTGGGAAGTGCATTGATGATTGATAAAAATGTCTTTCCTAAGGTATTCAATACAAAACGACAATAATACATGTTTATATCATGAAAATAAATGAGTTGATGTTGAGCATAATAAAACACGATCTACTACCGATCATTGATGTATACCATTGATATATGTGAGGAGACCCACCGATAATGATGATGGACTCCAAGGTACTCGAGTACAAACTAACAAGTGTGAATAGATTTTTTGGTGTCGAACACTTGTAGAATCAAACAATCAAGTGTCATTGATGTATACCCACTATCATTTGTGGGCTGCATTGCTTAGGGTTTTTGCTGGGTTTGCACCCTGAGTGTTCACTCTCTGGTTCTCTGTCATGGTGTAAGCTCGAGTATCTTGTCTGGGTATTTTTGCATGCCTATGAACAGTCAGTCATGGCGTCGGTGGTGAGAGTCGAGCCTTGTGAGATGAAATTGCTGGATTTGAACCTTGAGCTGTCAGCAAAGGTCAAGGCTGTCGGGTGCCTGCCATTTGTCCATAAGTTCTCTGATTCGAACCCCGAAGTCACGAGGGTGTTCGCTGTTTCCTTGGTCGATTTTCAAGTTGAGGTAGGCGATCTACGTTTTTGAGTGGGCGAGCGATCAGTGGCGCTTGCCACTGGTCTGTCACTAACAGGGAAGAGGTGGTTTAAATATAAGCGAATGGACATTACTGAGTGGCGGCAATTACTGAAAAACCCTTGTCAAGAGGTATCATTCCGAACTGGAGTAGCACGCAAATACTTTAAAAAGGTATGGTGCCCAGTCTTGGACTTGATACACAGGTACGTGACTTGTGAAGGTCGCCTGTCTTCAGCCTATGTTTATCATCTGTGCTTGATGTCTGTTTTTATTGGTTTTCCACTGAATCTACCTTACTATCTGGTCCAAAGTCTGTTTAAAATGTCCTCTGCAATTAAAAAGGGCCCAAAGCATGTTAGTCATAGCTTGTTCCATCATGGCTTGGTCCGAATGTTAATTGAGAGGGAACTGTCGAAGTTAAACTGGTCATGGGATGAATTTGTTGAGGCTAATGGTTTCTCATCCTTCTGCCACTATCAGTTCGACAACCCTGATGAATGTGTCCAGCATCAAAAGCTGAATCAAACTTCATTTTCTCCTTTACGTAAACCTCTGTCAAACCCCATCGGTCGTGTCAGTCCCAACCCTTGTATTGATCGTGTGGCTACTTCGGTAATAAGTCCTATTACTCCCTCTTTGGGAAGCCCCGGTTCCTCTTTGTCTGCAAAGCGTATGAAGGAGTCTTCGGGTTTGTCTCCAGTAACGCCGAAAAGAAACAATGATACCTGCAAACAAACTATTAAAAGGCTGAAAACTAAGTTGATGGGTAGGTTTACTAGAAGCATGGCCAAAGGTAATATTGTTAAACCACCTGTGAATGATGGTATTCGCGTCGAGACTGTCGTGATCGATGGTGATGAAATAAACCCCGTTTTGCCTGTGGATGATCATAATGTTGGGCATGAGTTCATATCGAACCCTGCCGATGATAACCCTCCCGCGTTTGATAAGGATGTTTGGCCTGTTCCTGTTGTTGATCTCCCAGTTAAGGGACAGACTGTAGAAACAAACTTGCCAAGTTCGTATCAAGTTGAGGGTGTGATTCCCCCAATCTTCATTACCTGTCTGTTGGATAAGATTCACAGAATGGAAGGAAGGGTTACCGAGATGTTGGCTCATCGTGATGTTGTGGAGGCCGAGAATTTGAAGTTGAAAGAGCAGTTGGGTTCAAACAATAAGTCTTTGCTGCGTATTAAAAAGCATAAGAATAGGTTGATTAGAAGGGTCCTTAAGTTGCAGAATGAAAATGTTAAGAATGAAGAGAAGGTACGGGAGCTCAATGCTCAAATTACTCTAATGAAATTTAAGGGACAGTCGCAGAGTCCATCGAGTGGCGTAAACATTCAGGTGTTTAATGCACCTATGAATTTATAATAGATTGAAATGCACTTGTTTTGGGTTACAGGTTTTGAAGTTTTGATAGATTGATAATCAAGTTTTTATTTACAGGTATTTTGTTTGTCTTAATTTAGTTATTATTTAGTTTACTTATTTTTCTGTCGGATTCCGTTTTATTTATATTCCTTTTGCATGCGGTATCGCAGGTCATCTGATGGATCTTCTCTCCTGGATTTTGATAACTGTCTATCGCCTGGACGATCCCTACATCGTTGGGAATAAATCGATTTTGCAGGAGCGGTTTTCTAGGTTTTGTTACATGATATATGTCCTGATGTTTTGATTCGCTGTCAAGAATCGAATCTTTCCCATTTCTTGGTATTTCCACGTATGTTGAAAATGACATGTTTTCACTTGTCATTTTAAGGGAAATCGGTCAAAAGTTTTAGCTGTTATCTCTAGTTTTTAGAACTGTTTATTTTTTGAGATTTAATGTATTTAAAGGGGGGATAGCATGTGGGATAGGGGGTCAATAGTTTGGGAAAGGAGAAGACAAGACTACGGTTTGAACTTCTGTAACTCGAGGCAGTTTCTTGTCAGCAGATACCGTATTTTAAACTGGTGATAACTTATATATATGTTTACAGTTTTATACATCTGCATATGTGTTTATGCTATCCCTAGTCTTGTTACTGTTTTTCTATATTATTAATGTTTGCCATAATCTCTTTAAATAAATTGTGCAAATGTATTACGTATGACTATTGAATTATGCTGATTATCAATCTGTTGATGAATGTCATGTTGTAAATTTGATGATTGACATCATTAGGTATGTGGTTTATGTGTCTATTGTATGATCTTGGTGATTTCTGAATTTCTTTTGAAGATTTTCAAGATTATTGATAGTCCCATTAGCAGATTCGATTTCAGTTTGAATATTTGCATCGCTCCTGATCAGGATAGGACTCAGATTAGGTTAATATATTTTCTTTTTCTGTTAATTATATTGTTAAAAAATCTATTTGAATAAGATGTTTATATTCATGTCACATTCAGATTATTCCTTTTATTCCTGATTAATGTACAGGTGTATATAATGTATCTTTGTAATTGATCAAGTCTGTTAATAGTTATTTAACTTCTATTTTTGTAATATAAACTGATTTAACTGAGTTGATTAATACTGTAATTAATAACATTCATTAACTTGTACAGAGATAGGTATATATCTGATAAATAATCAGTAGTGTTAGCTCTATCTTTTAGATTTTTATTTAGTTAGACTTTAAGGCTAAGAGAGCCTTTAAACCTGTCGGGAACAACCACCCGAAATAGCTTGGAGCCTGCTTTAAGGATCTCGGTCTGGGTTGTCTTCCCCCGTTGCGTGCATAGTCATATATGCTCGTCAACAATGGTGCTAGAAGGAGGGCCACTTTAGACACATGGCTGATGAAAACAATCCTGTTAACAAAATTAATCAGCCTATCACTCCTTAAATACAGTCATCATCACAGCCGTGCACTCTTCGGTCATCACGATCGGGTGAAGCCACACTAAACGAATATGTTCGAAACTTTATCTCTCAGTTCAACTCTCCCGGTATTCACCTACCTGAAGAAATTGACCAGTACGAGCAAGCCATAAACAAATCTCGTAGGATCCTAACAAGGGCATATTTGAATCTCACTGGGCGCCAACCCACTGAACTACCTCTCCTGCAGATCACACATCCCCGCACTCATCGTTCTGAAATTGCTTCGAAAGAACAGGAGAAACCTTTAGGTTCCCTCCCTAA
>LPNX010000811.1:0-18562 GCA_001517045.1 Pseudotsuga menziesii | reverse complement strand
CCCGCCGTTGCGGATGAGATTTTGAAGTCGACTTCCAGTTTTCTCCCGACTTATGTGTTTTCGAATGATTTTAAAATGTTAAGTCGGAACCTTTTTACCGTGTTTGTTCTCTGACTTGAGATCCTTCCGACATCCGACGCGTGTAACAAAATCGGAAGCTTTTAGGTTCTTTGCTGCCGCCGTTGCGGATGGTTTCGAGTTTTCACCTCCCGATTGGAGAACCGTCCGACGACCGATCGAAATATTTTTTTCCCACCATACGTATGCACTTGGCTTGGTAGACGTTGTGCTCTTCCGCCGTTGCGGAGGGAAGGACACTCTTGGCTGCCGATTGGAAATCCCTCCGACGCCCAATTTATTTTCTCCTCGCACGTGTGAAAGGTTTATATATACAGGGGCGATAGTTTGGTTTTTTATTGTTATTTGTTGCTGTCGAGCACTATCGCGCTAAAAACTATAGCGTTGAGTTGTCGTTCTTTGGAGGGGGTGAAGGTCTCGCTATCGCTGTACCATCTTCCAGGTGGCAGAAGTAAAATCCCAACCGTCATCGACTCGCCCGTTTCGTCGGATTGCCAGGTAGGTGGTTCTTACCATGTCTCGTGCCGTTTAGAGCTTTGTTGGCTGCGGTTAAGTACTTTAGGCAAACCCCGTTTTACATACGCACAAGGGTCTACCCATCTTTTGGTTTGCCGTAGTCGTTTCTTCTTCTCCGCCCGGCGTTGTGCGCCTTCATATTGAAATGTTCCGGTTAGGTTAACTGATAGCGGTTAGGGGGGAGGATCGTTTTTATTTAAAACCCGCATATTATCTTTTTTGACCTCAGCTGTAATCGTTTCGCCCTGCGCGCAGTGGACGAAGGCACGGTGTAGGTGGCCGTTATGCCGCCTACACTTGGTTTTCCCTTATTATGATGATGTCCAAAAGTGTTTGCGGTGATTTTTTCTTGTGGTTTAATGGTTCCTCCACTGGTCAATTTCCCCAGTATATGTGCCCGGTTTCGAACCCCAACCTTTTTCCCGTGCCGTCCAGCGCAGTCCGTCGGTCTCGGCTGTCGGAAACCCTAGGCTGTGCCGTTGTAGTGGTTTGCGATTTGAGGATAGCATGGATAGTGAGTTCAATGAGAGCGTCGTATGCAGAAAATGTTGTTAAATCCCGCAGCGTATTTTCAAGTTGATGTGATCATCTCCCATGAACAACATTGTGGTCAAAATGTTTAGACGGCTAGCATGATCTTTATATGTATAACCCGTTTCTTCATTTGCTGTGCAATAGACCACATTGATGACAGTACATTTGCACTTTGCTTTGAGATCCATACATTCGCATTGCGAATTGTTTTCATAGGAAAATCGGCACTGCGAGATGATTGCCCACTGTATTGCACAGGACTTAGTCTGTTTATGATAGTAATTCTGATAGTTAGGGCATTGTTGGATTGTGCATACATGCATTGGTTTCTCTGCTTGATTTCACATTAAGTACATAAAACTGGCACTTTGCATATGGATGTAATTTTATTGCTATTTTGAAGATGGTTGATGGATGTTGTAAATATCATACAAAATGTTTTGCATCATATAGACAGAAGCACGAAGTAGTGTGCGTTTGATTAGTCAAATATGCAAACTTATATTATAGTTTCATCAACTAGTTGCTGCCATGATGTACATAGATAAAATAAAGGGTTGCACTCTGTCTTGTAAATGTGTGCACCTTAAATGCCTCAATAATACAATGTTATATATGGCAGGAAGAAGCCGAGCCCACTATGTCCAAAAGACAGAAGAAGAAGGCCCCCGTGGTCGAAGAACAACCAAAAATAGAGGTCGTCACAAAGACTGAGTATATATATGAAGATACCCAATGTATTTCTGGTGTGGATTTTGAGTACAAATGGGGTGACATATACAGATTGATTTCCCACAGGGAGGTCCCCGACATGGGTCTAGAAGAAGAACCAATATATGCAAACATAGAAAAATACACCATCATGAAGGTGGCTACCAGACCAGAGATGTTCCCTTGCTCTAAGGTGATTAGATGGATTCTGCCCCATACAAATACAACCACCATGCTCATAGGAAATGTGGAAGGCCAGGGCTATGCTGCATTTAGCCTAGGGTATGTGGCGTTGGCCTATCATCTGCCAGAACCTCAAATATTTTTATCTGATGCTTGGCTGGATAACATCAGAATGGACCTGATAGAAACCCTTAAGAGAATGCTTTTGCCGGGAAAGCTGTATAGACACAGAGCAACTGGAGAGTATGATACAGCAAGCTTGAGGGCTCCTTACAGATTTATAGCCTTGATGCTGAATAGGATATTCAGGAGAGCCCATGTCAGACTCTTCAAATTTGAATGGATACCCATTATGTTCCACGTAGCAACCCAAGGAATAGTCTTCAATTGGGCCAGCCTAGTGTCAAGCATTTTGTCTTCTTGCGTGGCTGCTGCCTTGGGAGGAGAATCCAAGAAAAAGTCCGAATTCTACATGAGCTCGATATTGGTAGATTGTATACTGTGCAACCAGCCTTTCCCTGGTCTCAAGTGTGTCTGGGACAGGGAAAGGATGCCTGTGTATGCCGCCTATAGACCATTATGGGCACAACAGTACCATAGCCACTATAGGGAGGTCTGCGAGCAGTTCATTATGCCACTCTACACACTCATCTTCTGGAAGGAATGTGACTGTATGTCAGAGGAGGCTATGCAGGTAATAGAAGAGCATGCAAATTATTTCCTGACTGAGAATGGCATGTACATCAGAATGTTTGGTGGCACGAAATGCCCCTTATTGCTGCCCAAATACGCAAGAGATTATGTTATTCATAAAGAGGCAGTCAGGCAGGTATTCATTGATGGAATAGGGAATTACCTTTTTGAGAAAAAGAAGGCTACATATCCTCCGCTGCCATTCAAACTAGGTAGCTACAGATTTGCCAAGGTAAAACAAGCTGTGGAGTTCATAGAAGAATTGGGGAAGTTCCATTTTGGTGAGATGACTTTTAGAAGGAATGATACTCACGGTAGAATGGCAGAGCACTGTAAAGAACATAAAGTACATTTTGAGTACACTCACGACTTTGAAAAGGAAGAATCTGTCTTCCAAAGTGCCCCTAACTTGAAAGCTCTGAGAAAAAGGTTTAAGCCTAAGAACCCCACCAAGGGTGGAAAGGGGGATGAACAAGCCAAAGCTGAGCAATCCAGAGCTGAAGAAGAGGCCAAGAGGAGATAGGAAGAGGCCCAAAATATAGAACAAGAGGCTGCATAATGGCTGCAGAAAGGAGAAGAAGAAAAAAGAAAAGCTGCCCAAGAAGCAGCTGAAAAGGCACAAGAGGCAGCCAAAGAAACAGAAGAGGTAGCTAGACAGGCAGCTGAGGAAGCAAAAAGAAAGCTGGATGAAGAGCTCCAAAAGCAAGAGGCTGATAAAATGAAATTGACCCAACAGTCAGCTTCTGAAACTCTAGCAGGGCAGACCCAGGAAGAGGAAAACCCAGAGGTGCATACCTTGCAAATATCTGCTGCTAGCACTCTTGTGACCCCTACACTCCAGCTAATACCTTTCACTCAGAAAAAAGGTGAAGAAGTCCCCGACTTCAATACTGCCTATTATGACAGGGCCACCAAAAGAATAATGAGGAGGACAGAAAAGAAGGTTGAAGCAAAAGACCTATCAGGGAGGATGGTAACAGATACAGCCGTCATGCTAGGGACAGACAAGGATCCTAGGCTCACGATAAGAGCCAGGGCTGCACTAATCGATGCCTCCAAAGATAACTTAAATCATGTAATGATTGAACTAGAGTCAGTTAAGAAGACCTGTGCTCAGCTAAAAGACACACTGAGAAAAGAAAGAGATGAAGGTAATAGACTCAAGAGGAAATATGAGCACATGCAAAGGGAACTGGAGTCCTCAAAAGGTGAAGTCTATACCCTTCAAGTGGAGATGCAAGCAAAGGGAACAGCACAGGATTCCTTAGAAAACGTACAACAGGAATCCCAAAGTCTAAAGAGTGATAAGGAACAGTTACTGACAAAGATGATAGATCTGGAAGAGCAGCAGAAGATCATCTATGAGGCCAGTGATTCACAGGTTCAAGAGATGAAAGGGAAGCTAGCTTCTCTGACTGCTGATCTAGAGGAAACCAAGGAACAACAAGTCGATTTGCAGCCATTTAAAGAATATATCCTGGCTCAAAAGGCTAAAATGCTACAACTACAGACTGCTCTGGAAGAAGAGAGGTGCAAAGTCCTTCAGATTGACAACAGGCTAGAAGAGATCATGGAAAATTCCTCATACTTCGTTGATCGATCTCAGGAGGTTCTTGAGGTCTTGAGTTCCAGAATGGCAAGGCCGGAAGATGATGCCAAGACTCCAGAAAGGCTACCAGAAAAAGACCATCAAGCCCTCAAAAGGGATCACAACCTGATAGAGTTCGCCATCAGTACTGTAGAAGACTTCAAGAAGGCTGTAAAAAAGATGCAGGGAGCATGCTTAGAGTATTTCAGAAGGCTCTTGAATACGTACAACCGATGTCAAATAGAGGCTGAGCATAGGCTTGAAGAGTTCCCAGACCATGAGGCCTTTATGGAAATATTACAGAAAATATATCAAGATGCAGAGGCCAGAACTAAGCAGATTAGAGCCATTGATGACCTAGTACTGAAGAACGAGGTAGGCCACGTAGCCGTTAGCATGCAGTTTCTAGAAGATCAGCTTCGGTTGAGCCCAGCAAGGATCGAGGCCATCAAGAACCAAGTTGAAAAGTTTGAAATCAACATCCAGTTCCTGGAGCCATGCGCATTTGAAGGCATTGCTGCTGAAGCAGCAGCGTGGAAGAATTTTTTAGATAGCCAGGCGGGACCCTCCTAATAAAGGACCGGTCAACTTTGTAATAATTTAATAATTTTGTAAAAGCTTTTTGAGAAATGAAGCGTTGGGAAAGCAAAAGGTTGGGAAGCCCAACCATTTTGACCTTTTTGTATAAAAGTAGGAAGCATAGAAGGGAAAAGGGCTTTTTTCCCCAGTAAGACTGGTGATGACATATTGTAAGAAGAATTACTTCATTTTGCAATAGAAATTACAGTTTTCCTGTTGAAAGAAGATCGGTGGGATTTCAAATGTTTTGCCATGGATAGTTGAAAGATGAAATACTTTGTTTTTCAGCATTGTGTCCATGAATTATGAGATCGTTCTAACTTTATGACCTATGTCTTGTTTAAATGATTTCTGATTTATTTTATGAAATAACCACCATGGCTAATGCATGCTTATCATGAAACAATTAGTTATCTGGTTGTGGAAATATCTTTCATTGGTCATGCTTGTAAAAGTAAATGTCAGCTATCTGTAATTGCTTTTATCATGTGTGCACATCCGCATTACTCATATATACTGAATATAAGTTGGCTCCTCGGGGATAGGTAGATAGAGATAGATGGATAGATATATAGCTAGGTCAGCGCATAGATGCATGTGTGATTCAAATGTTGGTGAGCCTAAGACGAGAGGTAAGAACCTGCGCATCACATTGTGACTGCTCCCTGCATTCGTCGCCACCTTGTATGTTTAGTTCGATTCTTGCATAGCATTCTTAAGTTAAAATAAAAATTCCGGTGGACTGGGCCGCAACCGATAAAGCCTTTGTTTGTGTTTGACCTACGGTAGCCGGATCGCAAAACTGGACGGATTCCCTATACCAAACAATCAACGGGCTAGTTGGGAACGTTGATTGGGGAGAATCCCTTTCTGTTGTCACCTGTGAATTTCCAGGCCTCAATAGTTCTGGTGCTAGAAGGAGGGCCGCCAGTAAATGGCTGGCCATGGAACTTAATTTCCCAAGACTATCCTACCAGCAGATGTTTTGAAGCTTTCGACCGAACCAAAAAATTTATAGATTCCGGACTGTTTTTCCCAGTGGCTTATTTGTTTACCTTTGCTCATGGCTGGTAATCAACCCAACCCTATGCCGGCATGGAGAGCTAGGTCTCCCTTGAACCTAACACCTCCTTTGCATAATCTACCTCAAGCCTTTGACAAGCTTTTGCCTAAGTTTGACCCTGAGGAAGGGATTGCTGTCGATGATCACCTCCAAAGCTTTTACCTAGCATTAGAAGGGCTAAGGGATGGGGAGTATGAAGATGTGGTTTGTAGGATATTCCCGCACACTCTGAAAGGAGCAGCTTCATCTTGGTATTTCAGTCTGCCTGCAAACTCCATTCCTGATTGGAACACCTTTGAAAGAGTTTTCAGAAGTAAATATACAGCTCAGAAGACACATGCCTCATTGATGAATGGTCTTGGTAGGCTAAAAAAAGAGAAGAGTGAAAAGGTACATAGTTTCACTCAGATATTTTCAATGTACCTAAAAAACTTTTCTGTAGTGGACAGACCTTCAGACAAGGTTTTAATTGAGTATTACACCTCAGCCCTAGGGCCTGAACTGGTTGTGTTTGCCAAGATGAAAGTCAAGCCTACACTGGCAGAGACTTATGAAGAGGATGAAAGGGTAGAGGCTGAAAGTGAGAGTGTAGAAGATTATCCTGATTCACTTGAAGACAAGATTAAGACGGGAAGAATCTCATTGCTGTCAAAACCTAGAGAATATCAACCACATGATTATCAGGGAATAATGAAAATGCTCCAGAAATTATCCAACTGAATAATAGATCTGGAAAGGGAAGCAGACATTCAGAAATCTTATACGCCCCACTATCCGAAAAGAGAAAACAATGACCAATGGCAAGTTCCTCCTCCCAATTCGGCATCAATAAACATAACAGAAGTGGGAGGGGATAATTTCTGTACCTTTCACCAACAACCTCATTCTGAGAAGAAGTGTCCTCAATGGTTACATTCAATGACATTGGTGATGAACAAGTTGTTGGACCCTAAATTGATTAAGGATAGTGGGGAGGAAGAAAAGGAGAAACAGATCATAAGAAAACCAGAGGATGATACTATGTTCTCATGGAATGGTATTTCATTGTTTGACATTGAAGATGACACCCCTAAACCTGAAAGCACATCTACGACTACGAAGGACCTGAGTGTCATAGGCCAAGACAATGAAGTGATTTCTAAAATGGACAATGGGCTAGAGAATGTTAAGAAATTGGACGAAGGAAAAACGCGTGAGAACAATACCCTCAACCAGAGGACCAATCCAGTCACGAAAACTGTCAAACCTGCAGAAGAACAGGCAGGGGTTAGTGGAAAAAACTTTGGTGAAACTCATGAGCTAACTAAGGATATACCTACTCATAACTATCTAGGAGAAGAAGACCAAGAACAAGGTTGGAAAGAAAACCTTGACACCCCACCTTTTCTCTTGACTCTAGAGATGCTGAATTACAATGTGTATAATTGCTTAGTAGACTCTGGATCAGCAGTGAATGTGATGCCCCTTGATATTTGTAAAAAGATTAATGGACAGCTAGAGTCCACACCTCGTGAAGTAACGCAATTAGATCACACAAGTGTCAAGGTGGTGGGAGAAATGAAGAATGTCCTCATCTGTTTGGCTGCAAACAACAAGATATGCCAATTCATTGATATTATGGTGGCTGACATACCAAGGGGATATGGGCTCATTCTCAACAGAGATTGGACTGCCAGGTTGAAAGGTTATTTTGCTTCGGATTGGTCTCACCTGTTGTTACGTCTCAAAGGTACCCCAAATCCAATAAAAATTATGAGAGAACCATACATGAAGTATACTGTCACTAAGTTAGGAGAAGGAAATGAGTCTGCTGATTCTATCCTGGGAAACTACCTGACTGAGCTTAAGCTAAGACATCATTCCTCAAAAAGGGCCAGTCCTGTGATGGACACTCAGCCTGAGCTCCTTCAACTCCCTCAGGATGAAAGTGATGACTACAGGATTTTAGATATGGGTTCCATTTCAATAACAGCACAATTGGACCATGGTTAGGTAACTCATGTCTAAATCCAACTCATTCCTTAGTCCTCTAGTTTTAAAATTTCAGGAATGGGAAAAATTTTTGTTTTCTTTTCTTTTTCTTTTTGTACATAAATAAATTGTTTATTTTTACTAGGTGCTGGTTTTCTTGATTTAATGTTTTGATGTTTTTCTTTCTTTGGTTATTTGTTTTGCTCATGTTTTCCTTTAGTACTTTGCTTTCTTTCCTTTTGGTTTTGAATAAAGAGGAAAACTTTTGGTTGCAATGGGAACATCAGGGTTCTTTATTAACTAAAATCTTGAGTGAAAGACTGTGCTTTAAAGCATAGAATGTCTTCTAGTAACTGTATTCCTAACTGGAATGCATTCATTGAAGTCTCACTTAACCCCTGTAAATAACTCAGAAGTAAAAGAGGTCTGGAATACTATTTCAAGGATTCGTCCACCTCACATTTTAATATCCAAGGGGGTGACAGCATAGGATCCACGGAAAGGAAGCAGAGTAAGATAATATATCATATATAAATAATCCCATGCCATAATGGCAGAAAAGCTAAAAGCTATCAAGAGTCAAAACTCCTGAAAGGAATAAGACATACCAAAACAAAGCTTGATAAGCAAGAAATACTAAATGGCCACAAGATCCTCTCCATCCGTGAATTAAAATATGAAGTATCTTGTTCACACAAAAGGGCACTATGGGATAGAGGATCCTGAATTAAAATTTAGTAAGAAAGGGCTGCAGGAGGACTCATATCAAAGGAATAAAAATTCAAATAGCACAAAAGTGCAAGTTGGCATGGGAATGAGGAACAAAAAGATTATGCTGCTTACTATCTGTTACAATCCTGTGGTGTCCAAGCTGGAAACTACCTAAGGACAGACAAAATAAACCTCACATACTTGGCCTTAAAAGAGTTATTCAGACCTAAAACACTGCTGATGTTACCTTCTCCCTAAAGAATAGGCTTCATTTGAGTAACTTAATGCATAATTTGGGCTGGCTTAGGAATGCAGACATCTAAAAGAATTCGATTTTAGTCAGACAGTCTTGAGCTTGGAAAAGAGTTAATTCAGAAGTCTGGGGTTCACTAGGTAGTCGCCAATTGTTGCAGCTGCAACAATTTCCCAAAATTCTAAAAATTTATGGGACCCTCCTTTGTTTTGGATTAGCATGTTTTGCCTTCCCTACTTTGATGCATTATTTTCTCAGAATTTTTTAATTCTTGAAGCCTTGGAAAGCCTTTGGAAACTAGCCGGATTGCTGCTGTTGAACGTACTTGAATCCTGTCGAAATCGGAAGTTGTTTTGCTTTGTTTTCCGCCATTGCGGCTGTTTTCAAGTTTTCATTCCCCCAACTTGAGATCCTTCCGACTGTCGATCCTTGTATTTACGGTGGGCGCCTTTATGATTGGGCATCGGATGCTTTGTCGATATTTTATCCCGCCGTTGCGGATGAGATTTTGAAGTCGACTTCCAGTTTTCTCCCGACTTATGTGTTTTCGAATGATTTTAAAATGTTAAGTCGGAACCTTTTTACCGTGTTTGTTTTCCCGTTGCGGAGGGAGTTGGAATTTCATTCTCCGACTTGAGATCCTTTCGACGTCTAACGCGTGTAAAAAAATCGGAAGCTTTGAGGTTCTTTGCTACCGCCGTTTCGGATGGTTTCGAGTTTTCACCTCCCGATTGGAGAACTGTCTGATGGCCGATCGGCCGATTTTTTTCCCGCCATACATATGCACCCGGCTTGGTAGACGTTGTGCTCTTCTGCCGTTGCGGAGGGAAGGACACTCTTGGCTGCTGATTGGAAATCCCTCCGATGCCCGATTTATTGTCTCCTCGCATGTGTGAAAGGTTTATATATACGGGGGGCGACAGTTTGGTTTTTTATTGTTATTTGTCGCTGTCAAGCACTATCGCGGTAAGCACTATAGAGTTGAGCTGTCGTTATTTGGAGGGGGTGAAGGTCTCGCTGTCTCTATACCAGCTTCCAGGTGGCAGAAGTAAAATTCCAACCGTCATCGACTTGCCCGTTTCACCGGATTGCCAGGTAGGAGGTTCTTACCATGTCTCGTGCCGTTCAGAGCTTTGTTGGCTGTGGTTAAGTGGTTTAGGCAAACCCCGTTTTACATACACACAAGGTTCTACCCATATTTTGGTTTGCCGTAGTCGTTTCTTCTTCTCCGCCCGGCGTTGTGCGCCTTCATATTGAAATGTTCTGGTTAGGGTAACGAACCGGTATTATTCACCGATACCATAATGGGAAACTATATGGCAGACTCTTTCTTTGGGGACCTTGAAGCTGAAACTTCATCAATAACAGGTGCATAACAGCAGTCTGAAATTTGCCATTTTTTGCAAGTTCCAGATGAAATTCCAGTCGCAAATGCGGTACACTTAGATCTCAACAATGGTCTCTGGTATTTATATTTCGACGGGTCTAAGTCAAAAGAAGGGGCTGGTGCAGTTTGCTTGCTGATACACCCCTATGGGAAAAGGTATTTCATAGCTTGTAGGTTAGAATTCGAATGCACCAACAACGTGGCTGATTATGAAGCTCTGATTCAAGGGCTGAAAAAAGCAATTGACCTAGGAGCCGAAGCTTTGGTAGTGTTAGGAGACTCTCAGATAATTGTTAGACAGGTACATAACACTATACATTGCATTGCTGGACACCTGAGAAATTATCAGGCAGAGGTATGGAATGTACTATTAGCATTTGAAGTCTTTAACATAAGTTCCATCCCTCGTTATCTAAACCAAGAAGCTGATCTTTTAGCTAATGTTGCTTCGAGGTTAATTCCATCTGAAGGAATGCTTACTAATTCTTTCTCGGTTGAATTGCTTTTCAGACCTTCTATACCTGACAACATAGCAAATTGGAGAGTCTTTGACAATGACGAGCAGTTGATCGATTTTCTGACTTTGAAGGATACTTTTAAAGATGCGGTCATTGACGAAATGACTCACGATGAGGATCTATATAATTTTGCAGTAATTCATAAGCCTTGCTCAATTCAGGAATCTCTCAATCAGGTGAGTACTCTTCCCAGACCAGTAATCAAACTTGAGAAATTATATGACTTGAAGGATAAATTTAAAGCTGCAAGGAACTGTAAAACTAACAGCTCCATTATGCAATCTGAGATTGTAAATCTAGGCACTGAACATAACCCTCAATGTGTAAATATGGGTAGTACGTGTACTCCCCAGGAAAAAGCATCTTTCATAAGACTCTTTAATGAGTTTAAAGACATTTTTGCATGGATGTATGAGGATCGTAAGACATTCGATCCTAATATAATGCAACATGTCATTCCTATGAAACCAGAGGCTAAACCTTTTCAATAGAAATTGAGGAAAATGCATCCTAGCCTAGAACTAGCTGTCAAAAAGGAGCTGAATAAACTCCTTGCCGCCAGAATAATTTTCCCGGTACGACATGCACAATGGGTGGCAAATCTTGTTCCCGTCAGAAAGAAAAATGGCGATATCAGGTTATGCGTCGATTTCTGAAACCTGAATAAGGTTTCAGACAAGGACAATTATCCTGTTCCTCCAATGGAGAAAATCTTGCAACAGGTCTCTGGATCTGAAATGTTTTCACTTCTAGATGGCTTTTCTGGGTACAACCAAGTGTTAGTATCCAAAGCTGACTAATTGAAAACAACCTTTAGGACTCCTTGGGGAACCTATGCCTATAGGAAGATGCCATTTGGTTTAATAAAAGCCGGAGCAACATTTTAGAGGGAAATGGATATCGCATTCAGAGGTTTGATCGGTAAGTTTGTCATTATTTATCTTGATGATATTACTATATTTTCAAAAAACAGAACTGATCATTTAACTCATCTCAGGAGAGTTTTTGAGCATTGCAGGAAGTATGGGATTTCTCTAAATCCTAAGAAATCTATCTTTTCAGTTACAAAAGGTAAGTTACTGGGTTTTGTTGTTTCTAAACAAGGCATCAATATTGACCCAGAACGTACCCGTGCTATATCACAGATTTCAATGCCTCACTCAAAGAAGTCTATGCAGTCGTTTCTTGGGAAGATAAATTTTGTTTCTAGATTTATTCTGGGTTCACTGAAATCGTTAGGTCGCTTTAGAAAATGATCAAGAAAGATGCTGATTTTAAATGGTCCGCTGAAGAGAAACAATCTTTTCATGACATCTTAAAAGATATTGTTGAAGCTCCCACCTTAACAAGCCCAGATTTTTCTAAGCCATTTATTTTATACACGTTTGCTTCTAATTCTTCATATGCTGCTGTTCTAACACAGAAAAATCAGGAAAATAATGAAGCTCCCATCGCTTTTACGAGTTCTGGTTTGAATGGTGCAGAACTGAATTACCCAGAAGTGGACAAACAAGTGTTCGCTGTTTTTAAGTCTGTCAAACATTTTCGGCCATATTTACTGAAATCTCATACCAAGGTCATTGTGCCATATTCCGCAGTTAGAAATCTCCCGGTACAAAAGGACTTGGGTGAAAAGCGAGCCCATTGGGTTACATCACTTCAGGAATATGACCTGGAAATTAAGCCTCTAAAAATTGTTAGGGGACAAGGACTCTGTAAGCTGGCAGCTGGATCTTCGGACAGTTCTGGATCTGATATGCAGTTCTTTGGTGAACCTTCTTTGTTCGAAAGGGAAGTTTTTCCGATCTCCACTCCTCCTGATTCTTGGTATAATGATATTAAGTTTTTTTTATTGCATGGGAATGCTCCTGAACATTTTGAACCACATAATAAAAGGGATTTGAGATTGAGATCTTCCCCTTATCAGCTGATTGATAATATTTTGTTTAGAAATAATTTCGAAGGAGTTCTCCTTCATTATCTAGAAAGGAATGAGACTGATAATGTGTTATCTCAACTACATGCAGGACCAACTGGAGGACACTTTGGTGGAGAAACCACTGCACATAAGATACTTAAAGCTGGTTACTACTGGCCTACGTTGTTCAAATATGCATATGATTTCGCCAGGAAGTGTCAGGAGTGTCAGAGAGCAGGAGGCAGACTGAAGAAGGCAGCGTTACCCCTCCAGCCGGTTATTATCGAAGTCCCATTTCAGCGATGGGGTCTGGATATTGTTGGCCCAATCACACCAGCTTCTTCGCAGTAGCATAAATACATTTTTATAGCCACAGACTACTTCACTAGATGGGTTGAATCCATCCCCTTGCAAGTAGTTAATTCGGAATAGGTGATATCATTCCTTGATTCTTTTATTATCACCAGATTCGGTGTTCCTGAATCTTTGATTTTTGACAATGCAACTTATTTTTCTTCTTTTAAATTAACTGAGTATGCATTAGAATAGGGTACAAAGTTAAAGTATTCAGCTAATTATTATCCCCAGGGTAACGGGTTAGCTGAATCTTCTAATAAAAATTTAATCAAGATTCTGAAACGTACGGTGGTAAATCATCATAGGAATTGGCATAACGCCTTATCGAATGCCTTGTGGGATGACAGAGTGACTCCCAAAACTGCTATAGGAAACTCTCCCTTTTTCCTGGTATACAGCAAGGAAGCTATTTTTCCTCCTCATTTATTTTTACCCTCTTTACAGCTCTCCCAGTCAGTGCAGGAGACACCATGTTCTGCCATGGAGCATCGAATTAACACCTTGCATAAACTGGAGGAAGATAGGGAGTTGGCTAGGAAAAAAATTGATAAACACCAGCAGACCGTGAAGCGTTGGTTTGATCTCAGAAAATCAGTCAGTCGATATTTGGAAGTAGGTGACCTAGTCCTGAAATGGGACAAGGAGCACGAAGACAAAGGAAAACATACGAAGTTCCAATGCTTGTGGTTGGGACCATTTATTATTACAGAAAAACTTGGTCGTAGCACTTTCAGGTTGCAAATGTTGGAAGGTGACATTGACAACCTTCCAGTGAATGGTCACCTGATTAAGAGATATTTTTACTGATCCCCCTCAAGGGATTATCCTATATATACCTTGTGTGGTGTGCTTGCTTGGTGGATTTTTATTTCGGTTTCTTTTTGATTTGTTTATATTTTCTCATTTTTATTTTTGTTTTATTTGCTCATTTCTGAGTCTGATCAATTTATTAAACTTCAAAATGATGACTTCTTTCAAGTTCTGTAATTGATCTGTAAATCATGCACAAAGATATTACTGTCCTGAAAACTGTCACACTATTTTACTTCTTGAACAGGGAATAGTTTTTCATTGCTCTAGATTTTACCAGAAATTCTTGAATCATGTTAATATTAATCAATATTATGAGTCTTTGCAAATATCTTTCCAAAAGGATTAGAGTAGGATTTGGCAAGGTTATCTTTTAAATCTTTTACGCCATTCCTTCTCGTAAAGAGAATCAGGTCAGCCTCCCCATCTGCTAAGATAATCTCACTGCAGATTATATATAATTATATTCTGGCTATGGTTGGGTTGGAATACTTCAAGGTTAATCTGAAGGACAAAGGGTCTCATAATGAGCCAGTCTGTTTCCGGTCACCAAGCCTGGACAATGGCCCTTGGAAAAACACTGAGGGATAAAAGGTCTCATTACGAGCTGGTTTATTTATTGTGGTGCAGAATGGTGACTGACATGGTTGCTATTTGGTTACCAAACCAGAACCATGACCTTTAGAATTATGCTAAAAAAAAAAAGAATTAAAAAAAAGGGACAAAATGATGGTGACAATTCAACCCAACCAGAATTGTATATCTTTAAACTAGCAGATGGGATACTGGCATTCCTTGAGCTTTGAAGAAACCCTGTCAAGGCTATAGACGCTTGCTGGCTGCAGGGCCATGCTTATGGTATTGGGGTTTTATTCTTAAAACCAATCCATTGATTGTTTTACCTCTTTCGGACTGATCTTTTGTTAAAAACTTGATCTTTATCAAATAAATAATTAGAACTGTAAATTTCTGGTAATTTTTAGAACTGTGAAATGCTTGGACCTGTTCAAGATGTTAAAATATCAATGTTTGTATAATGGCTTATATGAAGTATTTAATTTCTTTTTTTGCATGGTTTCAGGTTAAGAAGCAGAGATAACTGTTCCGCCCAGTCAGTCGCCATCTATTGTGCCCCTGCTCAACAGCCTTAAAAAACATTATTTCATCAAACAAAATCCTATTTTGTTTGATGAAATGTTTGAATTTCCGAAAGCAAATCTAGTGAATCACCAGCTACTGAAACAATGAGATTCTGTGAGCTACTGAATCAGTGAAATTTTATGTTTTTTAAGAAGCCTTTGCAAACCATAGGTTCTTTGACAAAATCACCATTATCGAGTTAGTATAGATTTACACTTAAAAATCAAAGGAGGAGTATTAATAATTCTCATATCTTTTAGCATAACCTAATCTTGAAATATTATCCAAAACATTATCAATTGGTTTTATTATTTGATTTTGTTACTATAATTATTGATAAGGTTGAGATATTGGAATGGTTGATCTTGGTATGATTTCTCGCATTATCATAGATTTTATCTCAAGGTTGATTAATGGTTATGCATGGTCGATTTGTTATAACTTTGGTAAAGCCTAGAGTGTCGAAGGCCAAATGTTTTACATCCCATATCCTAAGTTTACCTTTTCGATTACAAACCATAGTCAATATTACCATGACTATTTTATGTTGATTTTTATAATATGGTCTATATTGCAGAGTCTGGTTTCGATGTGATGGTTTGTATTATTATCACGTGATCGCCACCTTTGGAGGTTAACATTATTATACTGTAAGGTTTATGCATTGATCTTCAAAGGTTTAATCCTTATGATTTTTATGACCTCTGCCGTCGCCTCCGAATTCGATCCACCTATCGCGAAGTTGATATCGTATCATTACATTGGTACTGAACTCTATCCATTACATTTAATTCCTAGTACTTGTCCTCCATCGTGGCTATCTGTCAATGGAACACCTGTTTCGTGTACAATGAAAGGTTTCATATCATTAACACCGGATAAATAATGATAACATGAGTTATCTGGAGTCTTCGACCGTCATTTTCCATTACTCGATTACCTCTCTGAGCGATAATGCCTCCGTCCATGCCGGGTTTACAGGGGTATAGTCTGCATTCGCTCATGTTATAGTCAGTTTATGAATGTTTAGGGCTGAATTGCTTAGGGTTTTTGCTGGGTCTGCACCCTGAGTGTTCACTCTCTGGTTCTCTGTCGTGGTGTAAGCTCGAGTATCTTGTCTGGGTATTTTGCGTTCCTATGAACTGTCAGTCATGGCACCGGTGGTGAGAGTCGAGCCTTGTGAGATGAAATTGCTGGATTCAAACCCTGAGCTGTTAGCAAAGGTCAAGGCTGTCGGGTGGCTGCCGTTTGTCCGTAAGTTCTCCGATTCGAACCCCAAAGTCATGAGGGTGTTCGCTGTCTCCTTGGTCGATTTTCAAGCTGAGGTAGGCGATCTCCATTTTCGAGTGGGTGAGCAATCAGTGGCGCTTGCCACTGGTCTGTCACTAACAGGCGAGAGGTGGTTTAAATATAAGCGAATGGACATTACTGATTGGCGGCAATTACTGAAAAACCCTTGTCAAGAGGTATCATTCCGAACTGGAGTAGCACGCAAATACTTTAAAAAGGAATAGCGCCCGGTCTTGGACTTGATACACAGGTACGTGACCTATGAAGGTGGCCTGTCTTCAGCCTATGTTTATCATCTGTGCTTGATGTCTGTTTTTATTGGTTTTCCACTGAATCTACCTTACTATCTGGTGCAAAGTCTGTTTAAAATGTCCTCTGCAATTAAAAAGGGCCCGAAGCATGTTAGTCATAGCTTGTTCCATCATGGATTGGTCCGAATGTTAATTGAGAGGGAACTGTCGAAGTTAAACCGGTCATGGAATGAATTTGTTGAGGCTAATGGTTTCTCATCCTTCCGCCACTGTCAGTTCGACAACCCTGATGAATGTGTCCGGCATCAAAAGCCGAATCAAACTTCATTTTCTCCTTTACATAAACCTCTGTCAAACCCCACCGGTCGTGTTAGTCCCAACCCTTGTATTGATCGTGTGGCTACTCCGGTAATAAGTCTTGTTACTCCTTCTGTGGGAAGCCCTGGTTCCTCTGTGTCTGCAAAGTGTATGAAGGAGTCTTCGGGTTTGTCTCCAGTAACGCCGAAAAGAAACACTGATACCTGCAAACGAACTGTTAAAAGGATAAAAACTAAGTTGATGGGCAGGTTTACTAGAAGCATGGCCAGAGGTAATATTGTTAAACCACCTGTGAATGATGGTATTCGGGTCGAGACTGTCGTGATCGACGATGATGAAATAAACCTCGTTTTGCCTATGGATGATCATAATGTTGGGCATGAGTTCATATCGAACCCTGCCAATGATAACCCTCCCGCGTTTGATAAGGATGTTCGGCCTATTCCTGTTGTTGATCTCCCAGTTAGGGGACAGACTGTAGAAACAAACTTGCCAAGTTCGTATCAAGCTGAGGGTGTGATTCCCCCAATGTTCATTACCTGTCTATTGGATAAGATTCGCAGCATGGAAGGAAGGGTTACCGAGATTTCGGCTCATCGTGATGTTGTGGAGGCCGAGAATTTGAAAGAGTAGTTGGGTGCAGACAATAATTCTTTGCTGCGTATTAAAAAGCATAAGAATAGGATGATTAGAAGGGTCCTTAAGTTACAGAATGAAAATGTTAAGAATGAAGAGAAGGTACGGGAGCTCAATGCTCAAATTACTCTAATGCAATTTAAGGGACAGTCGCAGAGTCCATCGAGTGGCGTAAACATTCAGGTGTTTAACGCACCTATGAATTTATAATAGATTGAAATGCACTTGTTTTGGGTTACAGGTTTTGAAGTTTTGATAGATTGATAAACAAGTTTTTACTTACAGGTATTTTGTTTGTCTTAATTTAGTTATTATTTAGTTTACTTATTTTTCTGTCGGATTCCGTTTTATTTATATTTATTTTGCATGTGGTATCGTAGGTCATCTGATGGATCTTCTCTCCCGGATTTTGATAACTGTCTATTGCCTGGACTATCCCTACATCGTTGGGAATAAATCGATTTTGTAGGAGCAGTTTTCCAGGTGTTGTTACATGATCTATGCCCTGATGTTTTGATTCACTGTCAAGAATTGAATCTTTCCCATTTCTTGGTATTTCTGCGTATGTTGAAAATGACATGTTTTCACTTGTCATTTTAAGGGAAATTGGTCAAAAGTTTTGGCTTCTATCTCTAGTTTTTAGAACTGTTTATTTTTTGAGATTTAATATATTTAAAGGGGGGATAGCATGTGGGATAGGGGGTCGATAGTTTGGGAAAGGAGAAGACAAGACTACGGTTTGACCTTCTGTAACTCGAGGCAGTTTCTTGTCAGCAGATACAGTATTTTAAACTGGTGATAACTTATATATATGTTTACAGTTTTATACTTTGCATATGTGTTTATGCTATCCCTGGTCTTGTTACTGTTTTTCTATATTATTAATGTTTGCCATAATCTCTTTAAAGAAATTGTGCAAATGTATTACGTATGACTATTGAATTATGCTGATTATCAATCTGTTGATGAACGTCATGTTGTAAATTTGATGATTGACATCATTACGTATGTGGTTTATGTGTCTATTGTATGATCTTGGTGATTTCTGAATTTCTTT
>LPNX010000800.1:126805-137331 GCA_001517045.1 Pseudotsuga menziesii | reverse complement strand
GATGTGCAATTTGAATGGAGTCTCAAGTGTCAAGGAGTCTAGACGCTCTTAATAAGAAGATGGTAACAACGCCATCATTGTTCTTTCCAGAATGAACAAAGGAATTTCATGTTCATGTCGATGCATCATTAGTTGCATTAGGTGTGGTTCTCACGCAACCTCGTGAAGGAGATATCGACCATCTGATTTCTTTCGCTAGCTGGAAATTTTCATCGACGGAACGAAACTATACCACGACAGAACGTAAAGGCTTGGCGATGGTGTATGAGCTCAAAAATTTCATCATTATCTATTAGGAGGCCACTTTAGTATGTTCATTGACCATCCTGCATTGAAATACTTGCTCAACAAACCTATGTTGGGGGGGCAGATATGCCGCTGGCTACTACTCTTCCAAGAGTTTGATTTTGAAGTCATTGTGAAGCCAAGATGCTTAAACGTCGGACCATATCATTTGTCTCGGATTGAGACAGGAGAAGAACCAACAAACATCGAGGATGGATTGCCTAATGCATAGTTATTTAAGGTTGGAATGGTCAATGGCCATTATGAGCATATTATTCAGTTTTTATTGACAGGGAAAGCAGTGGATGATTTTACCACCAGTTAGAAGAAGCAATTGGTTGTTGAAGCCATATATTTTCAGCTAATTGTTGGACAGCTCTATAAGATGGGTCTAGATGAGATTCTACAATGATATGTTCTACCGCATGAACAGGGGAGGATATTGGCCGAAACATAAGATGGAGTGGCAGAAGGGCACTATGGAGGTCACACAAATGCCATAAAGATACTTTGAGCTGGCCTTTGGTGGAAAACTCTACAAAATGATGCTACGGATTATGCTACAAGTTGCGATGGATGTCAACGACGGGAAACCATCGCACCAGAATGAGATGTTGTTAATACCTCAGGTAACGTTGTAGGCATTTGATAAATGGGCGGTCAACTTTATGAGACCTATCAACTCACCAGGGAAAGGACAGGTGGAGGATACATCATCAAAATGATAGATTATCTCACTAGATGGGAAGAAGCAACACCAGTGACGGATTGTAACGCTGCGACCACACTGAGGTTTTTGTTTGACAATGTTGTAACTCGGTTCAGTTGTCTGAAAATATTGTAATAAGCCATATAAATAATTAAATAATAATTAATATTTAATTAATGCATACATTTATAAAACATAATATAAAACCTGAAACATGAGATACACAATATATATAATTAAATAATGATTAACATTAAATTAATGTATATACAAATACATTTATTTTATTCATATTTTAAAGATAAATAGAATTTAATAAAATGTATTTTTAATAATAATATAAAATTATTTGTATAATTTTTTTAATTTTTACTTAAATTGTTAACCATTAAATCAAACATGCAAAACAATTAGATACACCATATATATAATTAAATAATAATTAATATATATTTATAAAACATAATATAAAACCCGAAACATGAGATACATAATATATATAATTAAATAATGATTAACATTAAATTAATGCATATACAAATACATTTATCTGAGTATATATTGAATTTCCTTGAATAAATAATTTGATATAAATTTTGCATATACACATAAATTTATATGAGCATACATTGCATTTTGTTGAATGAGTGTATATACATTAATTTATATAAATATATATTGAATTTTGTTAAAAATATAATTTAAGATAAATATTTTTAATGAATAACCAATAATTTGATTAAAATATGAAGATTTAATTAAAATTAATTAAATTGATTTATATGTATGTTAAAATGTAAATATCAATATATAAATACTTGATGATTAACATTGAGTGAGACTCAGGGGTGGCAGGTGCGGGGATCCTCCTGGATCCCAGAGGACATGTTGAGCAAACCTTCGCTTGGGGTCTAGGAACTAGAACCAATAACGAAGCTGAGTGGACGACACTTCTACAGGGCCTACATTCCTTAAGCACTAAAAATCTTAGTAAGGTAATGATATTCAGAGACTCTCGACATGTCATCTTCAAACTGATCAATGGTTACACCTCTGGATCAGTCAATTGTCGCCACCTGTTTGACAAAACCAAGTCTCTCATGTCTAAATCCTATGAGACATTCCACATCCTTCGCCACAATAATTCCGCAGCGGACGCTTTGGCTAACGTGGGGGCCTCCCTTCCACAAGGCCATTACAGCCAGAACAGAAACACTCCTATCATCAAATCCATTCCTTAATGATACGTCGGAAGATTTCCTTTCATTTACAAGTTATGAGGCCCATCTCATTTCTAATTTTGACTTTCCCTCTCTCCAAAAGAAGTCTTAAGGACCCCCCTCATCTTCCAACTTATCCCTCCACCCCTCCTCCTTTCATTTCCCCTTCCCCTTATCCCTCCTTTCCCCTCACTCTTCAACCCCTCTTCCTTCTATCCCCTACCCTTATCCCTCCACACTTCCCTTCACCCACCGCCTTGCGTCACCTCCCAACAGGTGGCCTCCATTCCACGCTTCTTCCCGAAGGATCCTCCCATTTATTTCGTTGTCCTTCCTTCTCTCTTTCCCCCTCCGCGTGGTTCAACCTCTGCCCACTTCCTCTCTTGGGTTTTGTAGGATTAATGGCTTACCGGACCTAGGTTAAATTCCCCTCCTCCTCGCACACTCCAAGTCTTTTCGACCATCTCGGTATGTCTTCTCCCTCCAGCAGCATGCAAGCTCATTTTACTCCTTCTCTCGGCTCTGTTTATCATGAGGTCCCTCCGAAGCGAGTTCTTCTGAATGTAGTTATAGGCGTTGGAGAAGGGTGGCTACAGGATATCCTGTGGGAAGCTCTCCCTCTCACCCGAACCTTTGTGAAGGAAAGGCTCTCCCTCACAGCCTTCTCCTCTTGCTCCTGTAGCACCCTCTCAGGTTCCTCGTTGTGGTATTCAAATCCTGGTTCTGGTTCAATTCTTACGTCTGAAGCTCATTCTGTCAATTTGGAGAGAAGCACGGTCTTGGGTTGTCACTGCACATGGTGGAAGGAAGGTGTTGTGGGCACCTTAGTTTGCAAAGAGAGGCAAATTAAAGAAGGTTCCTCCTTGCAGCAGGAGCTCAAAGTGCTCAGTTACATTCTAAGTGGCCTCTCGGCCGAGAATCAGGCTTACGTGCTAGCAGGCTCTGTTCGTGCTTTGCACTGTAATTTTACTCGTATTGATATCTCCTCAGGAACAGGCAGAATGTCTCAGGCAAGTGAAAATGCAGGTATCATGGACGTAAAAAAGAACCTTAGGCGTCTTTATGATATGATAGCGATTGGCATAATGGATAACAAAGAAATTGCGCAGGAGGTTAAGAGCATGGGGGAAACGGTGAGTTACACCTCTCTGCAAATCAGCAATCATGATGCAAGGATCGATGATAATGAGAGTAATCTCAGGGAGATAATGGGAAAAGTTGACAGGATCCAGGAAGATCTCCAGCATTTGATCAACATGAATCAGGGAAGCAAGGTGAACGAAACCACTGCAGCAGCAGAGCACCCAATGGAGGAAGAGTCTATGGTTCAGCCCAGGAAATTCAGAGGCAATCCATAAACAATTTTCTTTTAATTATGGTTAAATGTTTTACTGTATTTTGCTTTGTAATCAGTTTATAAGGGTATACACTACCTCAGGCACTAGTTGTTTTGAAAATACTCTGTGTATAGCTTTTTGGAAAACTCCTTGGATAAGCTTATTGTGCAACAATTTTGAACTGCATGAACACTCTGTTATGCTATCTTATCTGTACTGAATGGCTGTGCACAACTTGTTTTATAAAAACCTTTTATAGTTTCTGTTAAAAAAAAAAAACATTGAGTGAGACTCATTTGGTAAGAATAATAGATTTTAGATTGTTATATTTAAATAATAATGTAATTTAATAATTAATAAATAGAATAATCATTATGATGAAAACTACTTAGTTGAAGGTATTATAAATTTATTAGCATAGATCCATCTTAAATTTAGATCTAGAAAACACCGAGAGTGATCACTTTAGTGTTTGGTAAATCTGGGTTTAACACGTATCTTATTATTAGATCAATTAGGCCACATGTTTTTTTCTATAGTCTTTTTTTGTTTTAGCAGACTTGTTGGTGTGGTGTTAGGTTAAACACACATTGATCTCATCAATGTTATTTGGATGACACTCCTTTATTCTAATTAATAAGCCATAATCAAATAGATCAAAATTCTACTCTAAAGCCACACCAAAATATATCTAAATTTTATTATAAAAAATGTTTTATTATTATTATGGTGAATTATAAAGAAAGTTAGTTAATTTAAATTATATTATAAGTAATTAAAAATGAAATAAAATAAAAAAGCTAGAATCTTTGAAGAAGGTTGAATATCTTTTAAAAAAGAGTTTAGCATTTCCAGTAATCATTAACGATAATTCACAATAAATATATATTTTTTATTTTTTATTTTATGTTGGCTAACATAATGTTTTTTTATGTGGGCTAGCATAATGTGACTAATCTCACAGGATCTCCCTCATACTGGGTTGAGAGCACCTAGCTTCTCTGGTGCAATAAAAATGCTAGAATCTTTGAAGAAGGTTGAATATCTTTTAAAAAAGAGTTTATTTTTTTATTATGTTGGTTAACATAATGTTTTTTTTTTATGCCAGCTAACATAACGTGACTAAGGTGAAAGGATCTCCCCCATACTGGGTTGAGAGCACCCATTGTGGATATAACCTATGTGAGAAATTTAAATGAAAATATTAAAAAATATTAAAAATAAAAAATGAGAAATATAAATTACTTATGCACTTAAATAAAATAAAAAAATAAACTATCATAGATCCCTAAATTAGATCCCTCTAGGTGCTTGATAATTACAGGTTTAAAATGGATATATGCTAATTTACTAGATTTGTTCTTTAGAAAATGATCATTTATAATTTTTTAATGTTCTTTTTCACGTTCATTTGTCTTTTTATTCTCTCTAATATATATTAACCTTTAATGATTACTCGAAATGCTAAACTCTTTTTTAAAAGATATTCAACCTTCTTAGAAGATTCTAGCCTTTTTATTTTATTTAATTTTTAATTACTTTTAAAGTAATTTAAATTAACTAACTTTCTTTATAATTCATCATAATAATAGTAAATCATTTTTTTATAATAAAATTTAGATATATTTTGGTGTGACTTTAGATTAGAATTTTGATATATTTGATTATGGCTTATTGGTTAGAATAAACCAGTGTCATCCAAATAACTTTGATAAGATCAATGCGTGTTTAACCTAACATTACACCAACACCTATGCTAAAACAAAAAAGAATATAGAGAAAAACATGTGGCCTAATTTATCAAATAATAAAAACCAATAATAAAAGTAAATAAAAAGTAATTAAATGATCCATGTTAAACCCTGATTTACCGAACACTAAAGGGATCAAAATGTTTAAGGTGTAATTTTTATGAACATTTAAAAATTTAAGATAAAAATAACTTACACCTAATTGGATCCCTCTCGATGCTTTCTAGATCCAGGTTTAAGATGGATCTATGTTGGTTTAATTTTTTTTTTTTATTTTTCATTTTTTAATATGACTAACCTGAGAGGATCTCCCCATACTTGGCTGAAGAGCACCTAGCTTCTCTCGGTGCAATAAAACTAAACAAAATATTCAAAAAAAAAAAAAAATTATAATAAAACCGTTTCAATGTAATTAGCTAAATTTGTTATTATACCATAATGCCATCTTACAAACTTATACAAATAAATGTAAATCTTTATTTTATATATTTAATAATGATAATTTAAAATTATTTTCAAAACAAATCAATCCACAAAATTAAAAATATGGTATAGATAAATCAAACCTAAATATTAATAAATACCACGACTTAAATATTATTGCTCTCCCCTTGAAGTTGATAGGTGTTTTTAAAAAAAAAATTATAAAAAATAACATGTGGGTTATTTAAAACATTTACAACCTTGTTGGTTGTAGTTAAGAGGTGCATTTTACAGCTTAGTAGTTAGAATTGTATATATATAAAACAAAATAAATTAGATAAACTAAAATCATAAACATTGGATTACACATTTTTTCAACATTTCCACTCTAAAAACCGTTTGCATCTTGAAAGGTTTGATCCTCTGGGTGCTTGGTAGATCCCAAAACACATAAATTAGATAAATTAAAACACTTCCTCAACATTTTCGCTTTAAAAAAGAGTTTTCACCTCCATACATTCGATTCCTCTAAACCCCTAGTACTATCCAATATGAAATTCAAATGACTTTGGTTTTATTAAGTTAAAAAATGTTTCCAATGCTAATGCCTTGTGCGGTTTGTAACTTTTGTTAAAATATGAAATTCAAACAACTTTGGTTTAATTAAGTTAAAAAATGTTTGTGGTAGAAGTGGTTCCTCGGTGGTGAGGACCGCCACTACCCACTATGTTGGCTTTGTTAAATCCCATACGATGCCGTATAGGTAATCCCTCTTCAATAAAAGCCGTAGCCGCTGAGATAATGACATTTCTTGAAGTCACTTTAATGCAGAACCCTTGGCTTGCCTTTGACTTTAGTTAGTTAATGAGAGTTAAAATGGGTAGTTAAAATGAATAAATTTTGAATGGTTTAGATGGTAATGTTTGTGTTTAATAGAATGTTTTATAAGAAAGATAAATAATATTTTGCAAGTATTCTTTGTAAAAGAGGTCTTGTAGAAAAAATAAAAAGAAAAAAAGAAAAAGGGATGTGAATTGAGGTGGATGTGATGTAGAAATGTAACCCTTCATTGTAAAATTAATAAAAATATTAACAATTTTGGTGAACTTAGCCCTTGGATGGGGTGAACCACTTATAGTGGTGTCTTTCTTTTATATTTTGCATCTTATACACTTAGTCTCTACTAATGTTATTTTTTATATAGATAAAGATTTTATTTTCTAGTGTAATCTTACCCAAAAGAGTTATTTACTTAATGTATAAGTTTACTTTCAAAATGATAATGGGAGAATACAAGTTTATTCCCTTATTCTAATATTAGATTTATTTCTTGTTGAATGAGCTTTAATAAGCATGAACTAATGGTATGTTTTTATGCTATTGTTTATGCTTGAAGGACGGAAGGGATGTATGATAAGTACTTAAAATGTAGCTTTGTGTTGAATTATAAGCACTTATGCAATAGATATAAGTTTGATATTTTATTGAGAAAAAAATTTAAACTATTATACCGTAAGGTTGCAAGATGACTCTTAGAAAAGAGATTGTTCGTATATATCACGGGGTTCACTAGTGAGGCAATATCGTATCACGTCCATTCATATTAGGGGTTTGAATACTCTCAAAAACATAAAAAATATATTGCCTCATATTAAGGGGTCAAGGGTTTTTTAATTTGACATAGCAATATAAATATTGGGGGTTATATATATATATATATATATATATATATTCTTCTTCATATATTTGGAGGCCACCTAGAGAGATCTGTCTTACCACCAATTTCTTGCTCCCCTAGCATGGCTCATAGGCGTCGACTAGAGCCCCGATTACTGTTTTTTTAATATTATCTATTATCTTGTTAGAGAGAGAGAGAGAGAAAGTATGTGTGTGCATGCCAAATATAATGTTTTTGGTATTTGTTTTATGATATTGTTTTAAAAATATTTAATATTTATGTTAGTAGAGTTTTATGTAATGTTAATAAAGTTAAAATTTGAAAGTGATTGTACACCAGATGGTCAATTAAGATAGAGGAAAGTTAGCACAACGGATAAGAAAAAAACATTAATACATTTTTCCATGAATCAATACTATTTATTTGTTGTAGTTTGTTCTTAACGAGAATTAAGTGTTTGTCAACATCTTGTCTCAATAAATAAAATACAATGAAATGTATGGAGGTTCATCCACAAAAGGGTTTTGATTTTACCTTTTTATAGAGTTTAAAGATTAATATTATAGAAACCCTGAGCTCTATGTGGCTATATTTTTATTTACAATATAAAAAATTGGTAGATTGGAAAGCTATGGTGTGAAACATCTTCAAATTCTCTTGTTTTCTAAGCATTGCACTAATTATTGGACTATCAGTCTTGTACATTCTTTGTTACATTGATATATTAATTGGGTTCCTTTTACACATTTTCCCTTCCCATTACTATTTTGTTGGGTCTTCCACTATCCAACACTACAAATTGATCAGTTGTCCCCACAATAGATGGGATCATTATTAGCATTCAACTATTATTTTATTTAGCATCTTGTTTTCTTATCCTAATATACGCTAAGGCCTTTGTTTGTTACAACTTGATAATATTATATAAAGAGGGTGGTAAAAAAGGGTTGATAAAAATGGATACCTACATATCTAATGAAACTAGGGGTTTTCTTAATTGGAAAGGTATATTAAGAAGGGGTTCAACAATATAAGTTTAGGGGGCATTTTCCAATATTTAGTGAAATTAGGGATATTCTTTAATATCCTACAAATGGTCGTGCTATGGAACAAGTTCATTGAGTGAACCCCCGTGGTATATATAGTGTAAATGATTAACATAGAGAGGGTGTAACCCCAAAGACACCCCTAAGAATATTTGAAAGAGTAAACTTATCTATTAACGAGACTTTATGCAAATAGTTAAGGATTATATCATTACTTGATAAGTTTAATAAAGTTTGAATATGATTTAAGCAGGGATCTATTGGAGATTGTATATTGGATTATGGTGTATCCTAAATATGATATATCATGTCATGTGAACAACCATAGTTAATTCTCTTTTTTTATTCCGTCTCTTTAAAAATTACTTGTAGATTTTGAGTTTGCTACACTATAAATTTACGATACATATTTTGTTTATATATTATATTTATTTAAAAAATAATTAATATTAAAAATATTATATAAATTGATAATTAAAAATAAAATAAAATTTTGTATTTTATAATGGGTAATATTTTTCTCGGATTTTACAATCTTAAAACTATTTACACTCGAGATTTCAATTAATTAATTAAGTTAAAATAAATTTATACTATTTTATTTTATTGTAGAATTTTTTTATTTTTTTTTGGCAAAGTGGTGGAACCCCTTGACTAGCAGGGTTTCCATTGGCTAAGTGGCCACGAACCAGGGGCATCTAAGTCATCAAAATCACCCAGGGATAGCACCCTGCCTGGATCGCACCAACCCTTAACATGGTTGGATTTTTGGTATCCGACGGGATTAGAACCGTTGACCTTCCAGCTTAGGAGGCGTCTTAACCATACCCCGCCACCAACTGTTCTACATCTCGCGGATTGTAGAAATAATTGTTATTATTATTATGTTAATTTATTTTAGAAATACAATATAAAGTTGGTTTCCTATCATTTTTTTTTAAATAAAAGGTTCAACTCAAACTGTCAAGGCCTTAAAACAATATTTTTCAAAGAAAAAGAAAAAAAATATAAGTTCATAGAGAAAAAGGAAAAAAAAATTTCATAGGAAATATCATATATTTCCATAAAGATAATATAATATTAAAATATTATATGATTGAATAAACAAATGAGAATAACCCAAGTACAAGAATAGTGGCGAGGCTCCCAAATAAAACGAGATGTTTTGATTTTTGGCCGAATAAACGTGTATATACTTACCCTTAGTGTAAGCTATTCTACTAGTTTTTTCAAGAGAAAAATAGCATTTCCTTGATTCTGAATCAAATGAAACTTTGTGCTTCAGCAAGAGTACAACATTAGGTGATAGGCCACAACCAAGAGCACGTGTTTAGTCACCATTCCAATACAAAAAAGGAGGTTCACATCAAAATCTTCAGAAATGGTTGAAAGCTAGTATTACACATGTATACAATATAGAACCAAGCCTCAACCAAACATAGGCTCAAAACACTTCTTAAAAAACATAGACAACAAAAAGAAGCTATGCGAAAGGAAGGAGCAAAATAATAAGAAAATTATTCCATTCCCCATCTCAAAACAACTCAACTACAAGACTCAAATCTGAGCAGTTGACTGACCTAAGGAGACACTGCTAGGATAGGCTACAAGTGCCTCCAAATTTATAAGAAAAGCGAGATATTATATGAAAGAACACAACTAGCTTCTAAATTTATATAAATAATCAATTTTGAAATGAATAATATTATTATTTTTGAGCTTAATAATATTATTATTTTTGGATTATGGGTAGTTGCAAGGTCATTCAAATTAAATTATGGGCATAGACGCTACACAAACTAAGAACTCATCCATTAAACTAGAGTGTACATTTCCAACTTCAATGAGATAAAGTTTCATAACTTCATCCAATAATAAGTTTTATCTATCATTAGATATTTTTCATAAAATTCAGTTGGATAATAAATATAAAACATAAATAACAAACATATTCGATGCAAGCTAATGATGGTTTCTTTTGACACGTTAGATGCAATAGAAAACTGATAAAACAAGCATCCATCAACTTACATGGATATTTTGAGACACTTACACAATGAATCTTGTGATGAGTAAA
>LPNX010000800.1:109027-125728 GCA_001517045.1 Pseudotsuga menziesii | reverse complement strand
GATGTGCAATTTGAATGGAGTCTCAAGTGTCAAGGAGTCTAGACGCTCTTAATAAGAAGATGGTAACAACGCCATCATTGTTCTTTCCAGAATGAACAAAGTAATTTCATGTTGATGTCGATGCATCATTAGTTGCATTAGGTGTGGTTCTCACGCAACCTCGTGAAGGAGATATCGACCATCTGATTTCTTTCGCTAGCTGGAAATTTTCATCGACGGAACGAAACTATACCACAACAGAACGTAAAGGTTTGGCGATGGTGTATGAGCTCAAAAATTTCATCATTATCTATTAGGAGGCCACTTTAGTATGTTCATTGACCATCCTGCATTGAAATACTTGCTCAACAAACCTATGTTGGGGGGGCAGATATGCCGCTGGCTACTACTCTTCCAAGAGTTTGATTTTGAAGTCATTGTGAAGCCAAGATGCTTAAACGTCGGACCATATCATTTGTCTCGGATTGAGACAGGAGAAGAACCAACAAACATCGAGGATGGATTGCCTAATGCATAGTTATTTAAGGTTGGAATGGTCAATGACCATTATGAGCATATTATTCAGTTTTTATTGACAGGGAAAGCAGTGGATGATTTTACCACCAGTTAGAAGAAGCAATTGGTTGTTGAAGCCATAGATTTTCAGCTAATTGTTGGACAGCTCTATAAGATGGGTCTAGATGAGATTCTACAATGATATGTTCTACCGCATGAACAGGGGAGGATATTGGCCGAAACATAAGATGGAGTGGCAGGAGGGCACTATGGAGGTCACACAAATGCCATAAAGATACTTTGAGCTGGCCTTTGGTGGCAAACTCTACAAAATGATGCTACGGATTATGCTACAAGTTGCGATGGATGTCAACGACAGGAAACCATCGCACCAGAATGAGATGTTGTTAATACCTCAGGTAACGTTGTAGGCATTTGATAAATGGGCGGTCAACTTTATGAGACCTATCAACTCACCAGGGAAAGGACAGGTGGAGGATACATCATCAAAATGATAGATTATCTCACTAGATGGGAAGAAGCAACACCAGTGACGGATTGTAACGCTGCGACCACACTGAGGTTTTTGTTTGACAATGTTGTAACTCGGTTCAGTTGTCTGAAAATATTTTAATAAGCCATATAAATAATTAAATAATAATTAATATTTAATTAATGCATACATTTATAAAACATAATATAAAACCTGAAACATGAGATACACAATATATATAATTAAATAATGATTAACATTAAATTAATGTATATACAAATACATTTATATAAGTATATATTGAATTTGGTTGAATAAATATTTTGATATAAATTTTGCATATACACATAAATTTATATGACAATATATTGAATTTAGTTGAATAAATAGTTTGATATAAATTTTGCATATACACATAAATTTATATTAATATACATTGCATTTTGTTGAATGAATAATTTAATATAAATCTTGTATATACATTAATTTATATGAGTATACATTGAATTTTGTTAAAATATAATTTGAGATAAATACATTTTTTAATAATAACTAATAATTTGACTAAAATGTAAAGATTTAATTAAAATAAATTAAATTAATTTGTATGTATGTTAAAAAGTAAATATCAATATATAAATCCCTGATGATTAACATTGACCGAGACATTTGATAAAAATAATAGATTTTGAATTGTTATATTTAAATAATAATGTATTTTTAGTAATGAATAAATAAAAAAATAATTATGATGAAAACTACTTAGTTAAAAGAATTATACATATATAAAACTAAACAAAATATTCAAAGAAAAATATTATAATAAAACCCTTTCAATGTAATTAGCAAATACTGCGATCTTACAAACTTATACAACTAACAATTCCCTAAAAATTCCCTAAAAAATCTAACAATTTTTTTTAAGGTTTTGAAACTTCCCTAAAAATTCATGACAAAAAAATAGTAAAAACCAACCTTTTAAAAAAGTCACAAAGTACCTCTCTAGAAAACTCGTTTTTTAATAGTGAAATGCGTGGAAATTCATTCATCATGTATTTTTTTTTAATAGTAAAATGCGTGCGAATACAAGGGAAAAGTGGAAAGACATAAATAATGATAATATGAATATATTTTATCCTTTTCTTGTATTTGTATAGACTATCATTCAGTTGATTTATTTTTCTTGTACTGCTGATCCCTTTATTGTCCCCTAAAGGTCATTCAGTTGCATCGTTGGCCACGAACTGTATATCACAGTCGTCTGACAGAGACAAAATCCTGCCATGCAGTAGCCAGCCAACTACTTGTCACTGGGGTCCGAAATAATTACGTTGCATGGATCACTACAACAAAAGGGGCGCACTTTACATAACGTTTCCACATTATTATTATTATTTGGAGTAAGCTATTTATCCGATGATTTATATTGTGTTCATATGATGCATTTGATTTAAAATGGATTCAAAATGGTAAGAGCTATTTATTGAGCTGCAAAGCATTTAATGCGGTTGTAGCAAGCTTGATGACCGTTGGATCTAGAGCAACTTAAGATCCAATGATCATCAAGCTTGCTACAGCCGCATTAAATTCTCTGCAACTCAATGGATAGCTTTCTTGCTTTATGAACGACTATCTATTTCCAAAATAACAAAGTAAATTTAAATGGTATAGTATTATGTCCTTGACAGGGGATCCATTGAGTTACAGAAAGTTCCAAGGTTGGTTTCAATAATGTTATGTTTATTGCTCTGCTGGATTCGAAGATGAGTTCAAGTCGGAAAAAAGTTGCACCCAATAAAGGTTGATCAAATTACGATAAAGAAAAAAGTATTTCAAAATAGAGTTGATTTAAAAAAAAAAAAATTAAAGTGATTTAAGATGAAATTATATTAATATTTAATATTATGTGTTCAAAATAATATCATGATTTTTTCTTAAATGTAAAATATTAATACACAATCTTAGAGGAGATGATATATGTCAAAGTGCTAACATTGCTGACATATGAAATTAATAGCTATATATAATTGAATATCAGAGAGAGAACACCTAAGGTATTATCTATGGCCAGTATAATAATTGAATATCAGAGGAGATGACTTGACTGGATTTTCCACAAGGAATGAAGATCCTCGCTCACTTGTCACTTGTACTATTGTTATGATTGCCAGTTGTCAAGTGTACAGCTATGCTGGTAAGTTATTTTCGGGTCTGTCTGGGTCACCCTATATAACGCCACCCTCCAGAGATGCTGAAAAATGGGGATGAATGAACACTGAGAGAAAGGCCAAAAGTGCTCAATTACGTGAGGTCTTGAGTTTTATTGCAGACAGCAATGGATGTATGGTTTGAGAAGCTCATTTGTCAGGGGGTACTGATGGTTGGCGAAAATGAAATTATGTTCCTTTATCATCCTAGTTTTCTGCACTAGGAAATCGCCAACAATCAGGGCCTGGATGTGATTCACTTTGAATATTTTCGAATAGTCATACCTCCAACTGCACAATACGATGATTTTCCTATTCCTGGAATGTCTCCCCAGAAATCCTCGAAGAGGTCACGACTTCCAAAGTCCCACTTCATGGGAGCCATGTTCAGTGACAGCCAGTTGGAGCGAATGCCCGTACTGGGGTGGCAGGTGTCCAAAGTCTTCATCACCTTGTTTGTAATTCCCACTTGCTAATTTTCTCTAAAGTGGTGACGAGGTTGAGGACACACTCCATTGTATTGCCTGTTGGAGAGCCTACTTCATGGGAGGTGAGGAGAACAAGAATGCCTCTCTCCAAGTCCCCTCATACAACAATGTTACCAGGACATAGGGGAATTGTGGACAAGGGTGAATACAGAAAGCACATAAAGTCCTTTGCTAGTCTGGAAACCATGCAGAAAGGCACCCTTGAGCACGAAACACATAGGCAGGGAAGGACACGTGGTTGATTCAATAGACAGATGAGTGGTCAAGCCCATTGTGCTTACTACATCCAACCCTATACCTTTCTGTAATTTTATGCTAACAGAGATGCAAATTCATTATAATTAATACATTTCACAAGAGTTTGAGCGTTCCAGGGTTTCAAACCATATTCATATCATAATATTAGTTGGTTAAGGTTTGTTTATGGTTAATCTATTCCGAAATAGTGCTTGCTTATAAGAGCAATCTTAATAGTCTATGGTTAAACTTGGGGTCCTCTTACATTGTTAATAATTCAATTACATTTCAGGATCATTTGGACTCTCAACAAGAGACTCAGACTAATATTGTGTAGTCAATAATGGGCAATGGTAAAGAAAATCATAATTTACTTTATGTAACCAATTTAAATAACAACCCAAGCTATGAAAGCATTTTTTAAAGCAATTCTCTGAACCAAACCTTAGTGACTCTCAATTAATTCGGTTAAGAAATTATTTCAAGGTCTCTTTGTTTAATTAGCGTTTTTTTTAGTACTTAAGAGAAGAATGGTAATTATTTCAAGTTTTATTTGTTTCATTAATGGCTCTTCCACTTTCATTTCCACACAGCCAAGGAAGCAGACGTGGTTGATTAAATAGACAGACGAGTGGTCGATCCCAGCGTGCTTATTGCATCCAACGCTATAACTTTTTGTAATTTTCTGCTAACAAAGATGCAAATTCATTATAATTATTACTTTGCACAAGATTTTGAGCGCTTAATATTAAAAATCTTATTAACAATGTTAGTTGGTTAGGGTTTGTTTATTTCAATAGTTGTGCTTAATTTATGGTTAATCTATTCCAAAACAGTGCTTGCTTATAAGAGAAATATTAATAGTCTATGGTTAAACTACGAGTCCTTTTACATTGTTAATAATTCAATTACATTCTACGATCATTTGGAGTCTTGACCCAAATCTATGAAAGCAAATTTTAAAGCAATTCTCTGAACCAAACCTTAGTGACTCTCAATGAATTCGTTTAAGAAATTATTTCAAGCTCTCTTTGTTTAATTAGCGTGTTTTTTTTTAGTACTTAAGAGAAGAATGGTAATTATTTCAAGTTTTATTTGTTTCATTTAATCCATTATTTCAAGTTTTATTTGTCCATTCAGCTTTTAATGTTGTATGAAACATTTAAAAATGATTACAACTCTTGGCATTTGTTTTCATTTATTTTTAAGACTACCATTAGGTGGGTAGTTATTAGGGAGATGTTTGTTCATGAAATATGTTACAAGCAGGGGTTTTAAAACTCTAAAACTTTCCAATGTGTATTAGTTATAGAACTATCCTAATGACAATAGTTGCTAAAGTGATAGAAAATCCTTTCCTTATGTAACGATACTAATAGTTAATCATTTGCTTCCATAAGGACTTAAAAAATAGTCATGCAACCCACACTAAATACCACAAAGGGCTTTAAATTTTATTTCTATTTTTTGTTATAGTTATAGTTAGGTATTTAAATTATGTTTTTACCCCAAAGGATTTTGAATCATGTTTATTTTAAATTATCAACCTTTACTACAAATCCTGACCTCAAGGGATTAATATAATTCGACTATGACCTCCCTAAATTTGGAGAAATCTTCACATCTGATTCACTACCACTTGCACTAACTTAAATTACCATCATCTTTGAATTGTTCATGTGTGTATATATATATGAGAGAAAGGGTCAATGATTTCTTATTCCTGCAAGCCAACCTTTGTGACTTACCTTGGGAGACTACATATTAATAGTGAGTTTTGAAATTTAAGGTAAAGACATTTATAACTGTTGTGTTTTGAGGTTTTGATTTTCGATTATAAATTTTACAAGAAATAAGAAAAATTAACTGATAGCAACTTAAAATTAACGTGTACAATGAATATGTCAAATATTTGCAAATAATAATAAATGTCAAGCTCCTGCAACCCGCAACTCGAAAATTGCAGGATGCGGGTTTCGGGAAAGATTAGAGGGTTTGACACAGAATACTTACAAAAATTGTCTCACATCCCGCAACCGCAAATATCGAGATGCGGGTTGCGGGATGCTTGTTGTGAGTTAGATTGAATACAACTTCATGTATTTTGTATTCCCGCTAAATTTCAAGCTCCCACAACCAGCAACCCAAAAAATGCGGGATGTGGGTTTCGGGAAAGATTAGAGGGATGACACACAATACTTACAAAAACCATCCCGCATCCCGCAACCAAAAATTGCGGGATGCGGGTTTCAGAAGATATTAACAGGATGACACATAATACTTACAAAATTTCTTCCGAGTCACGCAACGACAAATTTCGGGATGCAGAATGAAATAATATTTGCAATATCTCGTTATGAAACCGCATCCCGCCAGGTTTAATCTCGACTGTCCATTTGTTTGAATTCTGCTTTCCTAATTTTACCCATGTAAAATATATATATAAGCTGGTCTTTTACAATTTATTTACCAATTTTTTACTGTTGCGAATTACTGCGTTGCGTGAATTTTCTCTGCGTGAATTATTGCGCTGCGTGAATTTTACCAGGAAACTTCATCACAGTCTAGTTCGATTATAGGTTAGTATCTTGGTCATTTCTTCATTTATTACTGTAGTCAATCCTGAATTAGTTTTAATTTTTGCTTCCCGTTGTTTTTTCTTTTACACAGTTTTTCCAATTTGCAACAATGGCAAGATCTACTCGCTGCAAAAACCTGGAAAAGGATATGTTAACCAAGGATCCGAACTTTGGTATTTTCTTAGATACTAGCGGCAGAATCACTGAAACCTACCAAATTGAATGGTCTAGGCTTTATGCAATTTTCGAAAATGACAACTTTTTTGATATTCAAGACAACCAGTTGGATTACGAAAGAATCGGGGATTCTGGACTTCATTCTATTGCTGCTAGACTTGCTATCCTCCCCTACAATGACGCGGCCAAATGGATAGTAGAACATGCGGACCCGAAAGACTGTTTCTTTGAACGATAGTAGAGGGTTAGACATAGCCAATTTTTGTCCCAAGGTATTTACGAAGGCTTATTCCCTTAAACTGGTAAGACAACCCCTTAATGCAGAGTTTTCAAAATCCTCCAAAAGTAGGTTCAATTTCAAGGAAATGTTAAAATTGTGGATGCACCAACCTAGTAAATTCTCGAAGAGGTCTGACGAGCTTTACCTTGTTACTTGGTTCAAAGAACCCTATACCTTATTGGAAACTATGTTATGCAGACTGTATGGCCTTCCTAATTGTTTTGTGTTCAATTCTGAATGGGCTCCAGTAGCTCATCATGTTTTAGCAACCGATGATGCTTTCCCGTGGGTATCCATGTTGTCGCTAGAACTCAAAATTTCTATCCAATACTACCAGAAGGCCACTGCTAGAAAGAAACCCAATTTCTTCTTTTCATCCTTCATTTATGATATATTGTGTGTTGAGTTTGAATATCCCAATTTGGGATGGAAGTGGAGTTTTTCGACCCCCCTGGTGCCCATTTATTATTAGGAACTGTGGGATACTAACTATGCACCTAGGTTCTATGATATATGTCAACACTTCCTTGGCACCATTTATTTTTCAATCTTCAAGAAGGAAGCTCCTGCATTTTCACCTGAAGCCACAGGTTTGATTGGTACAATGGGTGGCTGGTATGTTGGTGAGTATTTTTTGTACATCAAAATTTGGGGCAGCAACACTGTTCATATACTACCCAGAATTTTCCCTAACAAGTTGGTTCTAGAAGAAGTGGCTTTCCAAACTGTCAATGATGGGGTTTACAGGAAACTGATTGGCCCTAAGAAAAAATCTTGGCCCAAATTCCCTTTGCACCTTGGATCATTGGTTATCCCAACTTCAACCTAGGCTGCAGTATTGGGTGAATGGATACAGTCCTTGAAGCTTGGATTTTCCACCAAGAGAAAACACGATCCCAAGGGATGCCTTGATGCCCATTTTAAGCAGTACCATATCAAAATTAATTATGTGCATGAGGAAATTCCCAATGATTCTATTTACCAGGGTGTTAGTACATTTTTTGAAGTGTTGGGGAGAGCCAAAAGCAAGGATGAGGAAGCCCACATCTTGCAGCATCAAAAGGAACTAAAAGACAGGATTCAGTGTTATAAGGCACTACAGATTGGCCTCTTGGAGAAAGTAAGAAAGGACAGAGAAGAAAAGGAAGCTAAAGCAAGGAAAAATTCATCAATGGCAACTTTTCCAAAAAGACACAAGGGAAAAGGTCTAAAAGAAGACATTCCATAGGCACCAGTTAGCCAGCAAGTGAAAGCCTTAATACTTACGTCAACACAGTCAAAACAGAAGCTGGCAATGATGACCTCTATGCTAAATACTCAAATAGTTACAGCTGTTGTGACTATTATTGATATCCCGTTGATTGCTGCAATCAGTTAGCCAAGTGATAATGAAGAAATAGTTAAACAAAAACCATTCAAAAGATTGAAGGTGAAGGCTTCTTCCTCTACAGCTCCTATTATCGATTTGGTTGATTTAGACTTAGAAGAAGAGGTGATAGCCTCTACAGCTGTCACTGAAGAGGAGGATCAATATTTGCAATCATTCACAGATTTGTTGAATGGTGATGGTAAGAAATATTTTATCCTTGTTTCTATAGTTTCACAATCTTCATTTGTTTCTAGCTGTTCGTATTCAGAATTGCTCCTTTCATCCATCCATAATTTATCTACCTTTCCTGTAGGAGCACGCATATCACATGCACTGTCTCAATTGTATCAGGATTTGATATCTACACTTGAATATGTCACATCTGATACTGTGCAAACCTCCATCTCACTACCTGTTATTTCAGAAGCACCAATTTGCAAGATTCCCTTACACCTACCGTCAGTTACTCTGTCAACATTGTCTCGTAGTGAAAAGGTTTTGGTGTCTTTTTCACCACTTTAAGCTATCAATCTCCACTTCCCATCTTCTGAATCTTCAACCCCACTCTCATCTTCAATCGTTCAAATAGACTTTGTTCAAAACATTTCAGAAGCACCAATTTTGAATATTCCCCTAGAGCTATCACCGGTTACTCCATCGACATCATCTGGTACTGAAAAGGTTTTAGTGTCTTCCTCACCACTTCTAGCTCTCAATCTCCACTTCTCATCTTCTGAATCTTCAACTGCACTGCTCTCTTGTATCCCCAAAATAGCTCATGTTCAAAGCAATTTACAAGCACCAATTTTCAAGATTCCCGTACATGTACCCTTAGTTACTTTGTCAACATCATCTAGTACTGAAAAGGATTTAGTGTCTTCCTTACCACTTGTAGCTGTTGATCTCCACTTGCCATATTTCGAATCTTCAATGCCACTCTTGTCTTCAGTCTCTGAAATAAACCATGTTCAAAACATTTCTCCTTTGATTACTCACATTACCATGACCATGCCCTCTCTTATCATACCCAAACATCCTCTTTGGTGTCTACATTGATTGACACCTCTGGATCCATTGATCCAAGAGCTGAATTTGATGAAGACATTGTTGTCTCTCTTGGAGAATATTATTATAGCAAACCTGATAAAGCAGTGATCAGAAAGGGCAAAAAGAGGGGTAGGGATCAAAGTGGCATGGAAGTATCTGTTTCTGAGCAAATACTTTGGACTTAGCAGTCCAATTACCCACAGGTAGATGCAGCAGATACAACTGTTGCTTTGGGTGCATTCACAGGTGCCAATATCCATGATGTTAACAATTTAAATAGGGAGTTTGACAAGAGGAAAGAAGAGATAACCTAGTTGAAGGAAGAACTTGAGAAGAGTAAAAGGGAACATGAGGCTCATGTTGCTGATCTTATGAAGACATCTGAGGATAAGTACAATGAACTACAAGTCAAAAGTGACTTTCTTCAGGTTGAGCTGCAAAATGAGAAGAATTCAAATGTTTCCTTTACACAGAGGATAGCTTCAATTCAAAAGCAATGTGAAGATGCAACTGCGAGTGCAACTTCCTCTTCGTTCTCCAGGTTTTCACAAGAAGAATTTAAGGAGTTGGCTATCAGGATAAATCAGGACCATTATGAGTTAATAACTGACTTGTTCCACAATTTAAATGATATTTATGAAACCTATATTGCTTTTGGTCAGATGGCTGTTGTACTTGAAGATCATGTGGAAAAGAGGAAGAAATCTTCAAAGGCTTTTGATGAGATTGTGGACTCGCAAAGGCACATGAAGGACAAACCAGTAAACATTATCATCCTCAGTATCTTTCAGCTAAAGAAAGTCAGAAAAGTACTCCGTGCTTGGCTTGATCTTAATGAGATGGTCAAAGAGACTATTAAAAAGGCACAAGCCGTGTGTGGAAGAAGATGGTATGCTGTTGACAATATCATGGAGGATTTTCTTTTTTCCCATAGTAAATCTGATTGAAAACACCTGTCCTCCAAAATTGATGATCGAGGTGGTTGAACGACGAAGAGATGAAGCAAGGGAAAAATTCCAAGGGCTCAATCATATAATGATTGAGGATGTGGATCGCTTAGTCAGACAATCGTTGGCTATTGAGGGAAAGGTCCACATTTACATCCACATCTTGCATAAGTTAGCTAAAAATGAAATGGACAATTATAAATGTGATGTTCAATTTGGTTTTGAATCAGCTAACTATCCCAACATTGAGAAATCGCTAGGGATTTGGAACAGATGGCCGGATTTCCTTGGATATTAGTTTTATTTAGATTTGTCAATCTCAATTTGATGGAAATCTACTCTTTGTAATAATTATTTAAAGGGTGGGTTTCACATGTAATAAGAACTTTTTGGAAGGCAAAAATCCGGACAAGAGATTGGAGATACCTCTGTTTAATTGAGGTTTTGTAATTTTGTGCAAATCTATTTAATACAGTTATGATATTCACAGTTCTGGATCAATATTACTGTTAGTATTTTGTGATCAATTAGTACATTTATTCACATCCTTGTTAGTGACTTGTGTACTGATAAGCTTTTAATAGAGTTTATTTTATCAAAATCATTATCTGTTTCTACAAATGATTACACAGTAAATTCGATAATACATATGTTAATTTGTTAATGTATTGATTTATTTTTTTAGAAAATTAGAAACTCAATTTTATACATTCCTATAACTTGTGAGAAAAAGGGGCATCCTAGAGAGAAAGACATGAAGCTGTAGTTTTCTTGTTTCAGATGGATCAATATTACTATTAGTATTTTGTGATCAATTAGTACATTTATTCATAGCCTTGTTAGTGACTCATGTACTGACAAGCTTTTAATAGAGTTTATTTTATTAAAATTTTTATCTATTTATGCAAATGATTATACAGTAAATTCGATAATACATATGTTAATTTGTTAATGTGTTGATTTATTTTTTTAGAAAATTAGAAACTCAATTTTATAGATTCCTATAACTTGTGAGAAAAAGGGGCATCCCAGAGAGAAAGACATGAAGTTGTAGATTCCCAGGTAATAAGTTGGCCTTCTTCAATTGTGGATAGGTTGTTCGCGACTGTTGTTGGAGCAGTGCTGGGGAATGGTGGGACTTGAATGGTGAACTTGGAAATGGACTTAGAGAGTAGGAAGTTGTATTGGAAACCGGAGAAAAATATTCAGAAATAGGCGATACAGATTGGTCGTGTTACAGAGGTTTTAATGGAAAAACTGTTGGAACTATTTCCAAAACTACTGTTGGAAATTTCAGCAGGTACATATGAGTTTGGATGGGGAGCCTCGCCATATGCAGTTTGTTGTAGTTCTCTTTTAGAACTGTGCCTAGTTTGTCCACAAGGTAGGGAGATTGTTTTATTTTGAGATTTCTCAAACAAACAACAATTTTAAAACCAAAACTCCAATTTCTAGGTATATATTTAAAATTTTCTTGGATCTTTATTGAAACAAAAGTAGATATTTTACATAAACAAGTGACCAAAGAAAAACAATACATCTATACAGCAGACAATGAGAAGATTCAAGCAAAAGTTGGTTTTAAATACTTTGAAGAAAGTAAGCTTTCCTCTTGTTTCCTACATTCAACATATCGATTGCCTTACATTCGAGAGTATCTGGAAAAAGAGAAAGTTGGAGAAATGCGTAGGCCTGAAATAGATGTAACTCTTGATATTGCAGTGAATGTAAGTCCTTGTCTGTCAATGTTTCCAATATCTATTGTTACATTTTTTGTAGGGTCATACCTTGGGATTTATGAATTGTTAAACCCCATGCCATTCGAAGTGGTATTTGTCTACAGGATCCTCTTGTTATTCCAGATATTAGAACATAAGTAGGATTAGAAGAATCCCATAAGGGTCCTTTGTAATGCACAAATTCGACAACAACAAACGATGGCAAGGTAGGAGGTTTCTCATTTGACTTGTAGACAATATGAATGACTTTCCCAAGTGAGCCATTAACAAGTCCTGCTTGAACCCATAAATTAGTAGTTAACATGACTTGTTGACCAACAACAAGAAGGACCTTTAATGGAAATTGTTCGTCATCAATGGATTGATGGGAATTTTGGTTCCTTTGTTATGCAAAGAAATGTGCAATTGGTATATTAATTTGTTTCAGCATGTGTTTTTTGTGCAGTGCAACAGAGCTATTTGGGGATACAAATGGATAGATTGTTCAAATGAAGAATTTTCGACAAGTAAAAGGCATGAGGTTTTTCTTGTCATTAGGAGTGCCCAATCTTCAACAGTTGGTGTTGCATTTTGAAGGTTTAACAAGAGTTTCCGAAAGGTAGTTTGAGAAGCACTATTTCCTTGTTGTCAGAAAATTGTTTGAAGCATGATAAAAGTATCAAATGTATGCCTAAGAGCAGTTCCAACAAATGAGCCTGCATACATGGGGATGTATTTTATAGGAGGTAATTGTCCAAAGTCACCAAGAAGAATTATGGAACAACCACCAAATGGGATTGTACATTGCAAGGGGAAAGCCTGATGTAAGCGTGCATCAATTTGAGTCAAAATTTTTGGACCAATAAAGCTCATTTCATCTATGAGAATATAGCGAATATGGTGAAGTTCTTCTTTAATTTTTGAAAGGGAATGGCCTTCAAGAGGGTGCATTTCACCAATGGGTATTCGAAGAGCAGAATGTATTGTAAATGCATGTATGTTAAAAGAAGCAACACCAGTTGGAGCAAGGAGAAGAAGTGGGTGGGCATTTTGTTCAAATGCAGTTTGAAGTGCAAATTTGAGGCAAGATATGAGGTAAGATTTTTCGGTTCCTGCAGTACCTTGAATCACCAATTTTAGTGGATCAGCATATGTGTGTTTCTGAAATGGGACATGACAAGATCAAAGGCTATGCATTGTGTGGGAGACAAGGAATTAGGCGAATTGGAGAAGGATGGGATATATTCATGTAATTCAATGGACAAGCGATTGACCTCAATGAATGATGTTGTTGTCTCATGCAAATGGGTGCATATATTGTTATGTGACCAATTGTGATTTTTGTCAAATTCACGATGGCCAAGCATTTCAAGGTCATTAACTTGGATGTTATTTCCTGGTCTCATTTGAGATAGAAGTTCCCATTCATCCATGGTATGGGGCAACAGAAACGTAATAGCATCAAAGTTTGAACCATCGAATAGAGGTGTAGAGGGTTCTTCTTCTGCATGTTCAATATGCCATACACCATATGCGCATTTAATATGATGCCAATGAGAAATAATTTCAGATGCTGTGGTTCCAATATCATGAGGGATAGACCGAAAAGGTTTGTATAGAAGAAGTTCACTCCAACAAAATGGTTCAAAAGATGAAGATTCAGAGGGAGGAATGGAAGTGAAATGTGGATGAATCTAACAATCTTGTCATGCAAGTTTTGTTTCCATGGATTTTTTTTCCTATTAGGCGAAAAAGACCAACAACGAGCAGCTTCAAGTAGAGTTAGATGTTCAAGAGCAATGGGTCTTTGCATGTAAGCAAAAATGAAGGGGGGCATTGCAAGGGTGTTATTAGTGTAATTAGAAACACGGCAGAAGACCGTTTGGATCACGTTTAGGGAAAAGAAGTGACAACTACAAAGAACAAGAGGAATTTTTTGTAGCATGTGACACGTCTCTTGTGCACTAATGTCTCTTTATGCAACTGTTTGTGCAAGAAATTGTTTGATTGGCTGAAGAATAGGGCTCTCACTTGGTGCAGCATGTGAAAGGTAAGAGAGAATGGCATGGTAGGTTTATGATTTTGGATCTACTTTTGATGCATACTTTGAAATGTATTTGAGAACAACATGTTTACAAAGAACAGGTTGGAAATCAACATTATCCCTCCATATTGAAAGCATGGTAGGGTTGTGAATATTTAGAAGAGGATCATTTCTTGCAGGATTGCAGGTTTTCTGTCCATTTGGATCAATGAATAACAAAAAAGTAGCTTGCAGCTCATATTGAAAACCATAGCGACATTGAACAGATGTTTCTTTTTTGCGAAGGCAAGTTGACTCTGAACAATTGGTGTGCCTTTGAACAAAATTGGCAAGTTTTTCATAGTCAGCTGAGTAGTTTGATGCAAATATCGATGGTGATGCAAGACTGCATGGATCATTTGTAGTAGAACGGTGTGACTCAAATGTGGACAACTGGGAATTATGAGGATTCCAAGCTGTCACATGTGCGTCAAAATGTTTTTTGAAACTTCAACTATAACATCATCTTCCCAATCTAACGTGTCCATATTTGGTGCATTTGCCAACCAAATAAAACCATGAATGTGAGTGGATCCTCTATGTTGACATTCATATCTAGATGGGAGGAAAAAGCATATATTAGAAATAAATTATATAAAGTAAAAAATAGATAGAGAAAAATAGGAAGGAATAGATGGTATAATACCTGCACCAATAATTGGTTATATGAAAACCTTTTTGAAGCACCTCTTCAAGAAATGTTTTGAATCTATTGTGCATGTATTGTGATGTAATATGTGGATTTGATATGATTTTTTGAACCTTCCATTGATAAGCTTGAGATGAATCATTAGGACGGTTACTAGGCATTAGAGCATGCAAATCTGGCCATTTTGTGTCAGCTGCACTGAGGGTGAAGAAGAATGTTGGTGTACCTTGTTGATTGATCATATTTGTCAGTTCAGCTCTACTTTTGTTCCAATATGACCGTGTTCCACGTAATGAAGACCCAAATCTTGCGACCCGCTCACCAATTTTATCATTCGGCATGTATTGCAATTGGTTGACAAGCTCATGTATTGTCGAAGGTAGTGTGTCTTTAAGATTTTTTGTTGACAAAAATAGAGGCAGTACTATTACTTCGATGACGCATAATTAGATTGTATATGTAGTATCGGAAGAGAGGATGTTGGGAAAATCTAATGTCATGATAGTGAATAAGGTGAAGTGCATATTCGTGCATATCAATTTGATGAATGTGTGGTTGTAATAACATTGTTGTACCTGTGTGAAACAAAGTTGGAAAAGCCATGGAAAGAAGGCCTTATGTGTTGTACTCATTGATAGGGGAGATTTTTATAGAGGGCCAATCAATGGAAGGTGGTAGTGGGATATTTGGTATGTGTAACAACTGTCTAATTTCTTCAACCTCAGTTCTAGAATTGGTTTGTGTTGAAATAAATGACGAGGATTGCAATTCATAGGGTTCAAATGAATTTGGTGGTTGATCTGTATAGGACAATATTTGCGGATGAGATAATGTAGCATTGCTATTAAGATGTGGAATCAAAGGTGAAATGTCTGCTGAAACAAGAGGCAAAGAAGCTAATGCAATTGGCTTGATTTGTACATCCTTGTAGTATGGGTCGTTTTCCATTTTGAATTGAAGGGAAGTAAGAACATGTGTTCGACTAACAAACAGTTCATATGGTTTGTTTGTAGAATTGCATTTTTGAACAACGAGGATGTCAAGTTATGATACTAAATGCAGTAGGTATGTGGAAATGTTGTAAATGTCTTGGGGGAAGCAAATAGTATGACCAGAGTATTTATATTGACCACCACGAGCATGTGTCACTTACAATGTGGGGTTAGCACGACTAATGAGCATCTCTTCAACCTATGTAAGTACTGCAAGGATAGTTGGTTGGTTTCCTAGATCCATATTGTTTTCCAATGAAAAGCGATGCCCTTTTCGTTCTAGAATACAACGTGAACAAATGTATGCTTCATGGAACTTTTTTGTTACAATACCAGGGTAACATTCTTTGCAAATCGAGCAGACATGCATATCAGCTAGTTGATCCATTTTTTAATGAAATCGTTGATGTGCATCATTGATATGGTTGTTCAATGGATTTGGTACAGGAGATGGAAGTGAAGCTGAGTCGATAGGTTCTACAAGAGAATTTGAAGAAGGCATATCCACATGCATACGAGCATCCCTGTAAAGAAGACGTTGTTTCTTGTTGTTTTTATCTCTGTTTTGTGCATATAAAATTGTTCTTCATGCATTGGCTTGTTCCTTGTCATGATGTGCATAATTCCTACAAGATAATTGTAAACTTGTTAAACACCTAGAAGCTTTGATTGTTTGCAGTGACATATTTTGTATACGTATTAACTAGAAACTATGTGGATATAAAGCAGAAGATAAAAAACAAATGTTAATTCATTGCATACGGATAAGTAAGAATGTAGCTTAAAATAATATAACTTGAGTGAATTTTGTTTTTCTAGTTGTAACTTGATAATTGTAAGAAAACGGAATTATAGAAGAACAAAGTGTAGTGTGAATAAGTATATATGAAAAAAAAGTAATTGTAATTATTGTTATGTACAGAGTATTCAAAAGTTGTGT